>JASDQU010309473.1:78072-90093 GCA_032191745.1 Picea mariana
CTTAATGTGACAATGTTTTCTCCCAAATTTCCAATTATCCTGTCTCTTCGTTCTAGTTGTTATTTGAGTGCTTCTTCAATTCTTTTATCTTCTTCAATTTGAACCTTCAAATTTGTGATCATTTGTTCTAGTTCTTAGTGTCTTCTTTCTTGTCTAGTTCCACTTGTAGTTTCTTGTTCTTCTTCTTTTCTCTTTTGATAACTTATATGGCACAAAACAATTCTTCTCGGTAGTCAACATTTGCCTCTTCATATTCTTCTTCAGCCTCTTCATATTCTTCTTCATATTCTTCTTTATCAGAGTGTTCTACTTCCATGAATAGAACTATTTTTGTCTCACTGTCATTGACTTCCTCTTCATTTGATGATGAGATGTCTTCTTTGGTGCATAAGCTTTTATTGAAAACTTTATTTGTGGTTATTTTTCCTTTATATGTTTGTTTGCTATTTGAGTAACCTTCATCACTTCTCTTTTTCTTATGAGGACATTTGTTAGGAAAATGACCAATACCATCAAAAACAAAACAAATCAAATAAATCTTACTTCTATTCATGTCATTGGTTCCCTTGTTCAATATTCTGACAAAGTTGGTCACTTCTTAATCATCTTGTGAGACATCATTGTTGTTGCTATGTTATTTTTCTTTTTTCTTTCCCTTTTTATTTGACCTTTTGGATTATTTGAAGGTTGCTTCTTTTATAGCTGGATTTTCCTGTTCAATTCTCATTTCATATCCTGTGAAGATTCCATGTAGTTCATCCATTCTTATTGAGTTTAGATCTTCTCTTTCTTCAGTGTTGAAATCTTAGGGTCAAATCTCATATGAAGAAATCTTAGTACCTTTTGAGCAATTACATATTCTTTGATTTATTCTCCCAATCCCAAGATTTTATTTACTAATTCATCGACTCGTAAAAAGTAAGCTGCAATGTTCTCATCTTCCTTCATCTTTAGTTGTTCAAACTAACCTTTGTAAGTTTGAAGCTTTGTTGCTTTGACTAAATTTGAATCTCCTTCATAAATATTTCAAATTTTTTCCCAAATATATTTAACGGATTTAAAATGTTCAACTTTGGTGAATATTGATTCTTGAAGACCATTCAGAAGAGCATTTGTGGCTTTGGAATTATTTTGATCTAGTTTCATTGCTTTGTCATTTGTCGATGGAACTGTCGGTGTTGTGTATCCATCTACAATTGAATGCCAAATTTCAAATCCATGTGCCTGTATACATGTCTTCATCCTTATGCTCCAAAATTCATATGTTTGTCCATCAAACTGTGGTATTCCATTTTTATACATGTTTTTTATCTCCATGATCTACCTTTCAGTGGTTAAATTTATTTATGAAGGAACCTAGTCTGATACCAATTGTTGGATTACTAAGAGCGGGGGTGAATCAATAATAGATAAATTTAATCCTTTTTAACCATATAATGGAAGTGTTCTATCAATGTAGCATTATCATCCAATATTTGCATAGTAAATAAACAATGAACAAATGAACAATAATAGACATACATAGTACACCAATGTTTTTATGTGGAAACACAAAGCAGGAGAAAACCACATAATGTTTTTTTCTTATATGTATTGAAGAACTAAATTCATGGGAAGCACCAACTTCCTTTTTTTTCTAGCTGCAACTAGAAGGAGGCTCCAACCACCTATTTTCTCAAGCTACAACCTGAGGGAAGCTCCAACTCCCCAATTCTCTGGATAAAACCAAAAGGAGGCTACAACCCCCGATGTTCTCTGGCTACAACCACCTGTCCTTTCCCCATCCAACCTCCATTATGTATAATTATAATGATAGAACCACTGCTACACTATCACTATCATATATACTGTTGTAAACCTGTACCAACCAACCTGCACCAAACAACCTGTACCAATAACCTCAACCATGCATCAACCTGTACCTCAAACCTTAATCAACCTCTACCGTAAACAAGTGCATAAACCATGCACCAAACTGTACCTCAACTTGCAAACCTTCCTTAACTTTAACAATAAGAGAATATCATTTTCATCAAACTTTACTTTAGTCTCACATGATTAGTTTTGGATTAGTCAACAACCCTAAATTGAAATAATCATAACTATGTACCTATAATGAGTAAATACCTGAAAATAGTATTAAATGTTATTGAGTGTGTTTATGCAATTCCTCCAGGTGTCACTACTTGGAACCTCTCATAAAAGGAGTTATAGCGAAAATGGCACACCTTGTTGAATTATGTCTTATTCTATACAGTAAACTTGTAGAGAGTGCCCCGCACAGAATATTTTTTGTATGCATGTGAACATTTTACACACAATACTATAGGGTTTACTCTAACCGATGCATTTGGTCTTACTAAATTTGGATCTGTTATGAATAAGTTATGACATTTTTACCTGCAACACCTGTTTTAGACTAGTTTCAGGAATAGCCAAAAACCCTATTTTCAACGGAGTGTAACTCCAAAAATAAAACAACCCACAAGATTAAATTTGTACCATAGCTATGTGGATATGTTTCCTCAATGGCCTCCCAATTTTACGGTGAGAATCATTCTAGAAAAAATGTTATTGCAAAAATGGTGAGATGACTTGTAAATAACATACCTTAGAAAGCATCATCAAAAGTATTTATCCTCCCTTGAGCCTCAGCCTTATTTACTTCACCTTCCCTCTAAAATTTGGCTTAGATATCCTATGGTTACCTCAGTTACATGTATATATTCAATATGCTCAAAATTGATTTAAAATGACAGATCCTTGCCACTTATTTATACTCTTCAAGTAGCTTCCTTAGAAGCATCTTCTAGGCCACTTTGTCCACATAGTTACCTATGTCAAACTTTGACCAATTTTCCACTTGTCCATGTATCCAACAACCACTTGAACACTTAACCCATTTTCTTCATTTTAGGGTTAACCTTCTTATACCAACTTTTCATAACTAGAAAGTTCTTTATTTACTTTATTATTTAAATATTCCTCCTTGACTTTGTCACCTCACTTTATTATTTAAATAATCCTATTTGATTTTGTCACTTCACTTTATTATTTAAATAATCCTCTTTGACTTTGTCACTTCACTTTATTATTTAAATAATCTTCTTTGACTTTGTCACTTCACTTTATTATTTAAATAATTTATTCTTTGCAAACACTTTGACTTCTTTGACCTTTTGGGGTTTCAAGCGAATCAGATGAGGGTCCTTCAACTTTGTAAGGACATAACTCTCAAACCGTGAGGAGTTATGTGACGTTCCACATACCACTAGAAATGGCATGACATGTACTATAAATATAGAATAATATTAAGTGAAAATATATCAAAACTCATACCACTATACATCAAATAAACTTGGGTCCATTACCCAAAACTTTGTGCTACTGGAATTCACTACCAAACTTTCTTCAAGGGTTGAAATCAATGAAAACCAACCCAATTAATAACCAAGATCTAGGAGGAGAATATGTGTCACGAGAGGATATCTGTGTCAGTAGACCATGTCAGCAAGGACATGTGGAAAAATCAGATGATGACAAGTTTCAAGTTGAAATTGGAATTTTAGGTACATGTAAGTCAGGAATCTAAGTGACACGTGGCAAGTGTTCGGCCAATTCCAAGTCAACAATGACATCAGTAGCTTACATCACTTCGAGAGTATGTACTTCGAGGGAAACCACTTTATAACATCATAAATCACCCGAAGTGTTGAAGGATGAAGTTCACTCTAATCGTTGATCGAGTTCATAACTCAATCTAATTTTTGTCCTTGGCTTATTCTATTGTTTGATTTCCACAAAATTAAAATGATAGCACAGTTATTGAACCCTCATTTTTATTCTTTTGCAGGTTGTGCAAATCAAGGTAATCAGATGAAGGAAACATCTTGCTCGAAAGGTGTTTGAGTTCTGATCTATGCATGCATTACTTCAGTTACATACAGATTCTATGTATACTTCTTAGCACTCTGTTTACAATACAAGCGGTTGTGGATTATTTGATCTATGGTACTCAAACTGTAATATTTGAACAATGATCGATTGAATACAATGGCTGTTTTTGCAAGATACTTTGTAGTCTACTAAATCAATATCTTTTTGTGGTAATAGATAAAATAAATAATATATTTGAACTGTTATTCTTTCTACCTATTCTTTTCATGTTATCAAATTGATAAGAACATATTCTAAGTTTATTCCCTATTGCAATATTTCTCTACAGTGTTATGTTATGTACATATTTAAATGAAAATTTAATATATATGTATCGCCATCACATTTCAAATAAGCAATACATTCAGTATCCTTTAACTATACTAAGCCATCATATTCCTAAAAAATAAAAATCATAAACATAAAATTGACAAGGAATGCAAGCCAAGATACATATCTAAAACCTGATGTTTGAATACAAATGGAACAACCACGTTCCACACAACCATAGAACAAAACAACCAAGTTCACTTTTCTTGTTCACCCCCTAGCTTGACCATGAGTCCATAAGCGAAAATTGAATGATCCTCCTTAGCTATAGTCACTATCCACAGATAATAAATTCATTTGCCTCATACTAATAGTGATCATAACAACAAATAGTTTCTTTTCCCCAGCATACTAAGAAGCGTCTTGCCTCCTCCATATGTTGTTTTTATATGCATCCTTGTGCCTAGGTCTTTCCTTCCATACTTGGGAAATTCGTAGCTTTACAAATCCCTAATTTTTAGGGAATGCTAGTGGTAAAATTCCACATTTGTCACTTTTAAAAATCAACCTTGAGGTAACTCAAACCTGTTCCCTACTCATGTAGTCATGGTCAACTATTTTCAACCTGGTTGTTCCATTTGTCTTCCAACATTTAATTTTTTAAAAGTTTTTCTTTCACATGTGTCAAAATAAAAGAGGTTACTTGGGAAAGTGAAATATTTTCCCAACAGTCATCAAATAATTAATTACAACAATAAAAACTCCAAATACGGATTTCCCATAAATGGCAAATAATTTCCAAATCCGAATTTTCCAAAAATGAAAATTTATTTCAATGTTCACTTAGAATTCAATATTCTAAACTTTGAGGATATTACATCCTCTCCCCCTTAAGTACAAAATTTTCCTCATTGTTAGTTCCTCTCTCAAAATACAGTTGGATAAGATTTCCTCAAATCTTCATCCAACTCCCAAGTGGCCTCCTCAGGGATAAAGTGCTTCCATTGCACTTTTACCTGGGCGATGGTTATGTTCTGTATTATTGTTTCTTTCCTATCCAAAATGCACAAAGGTTCCTCTTGGAACTCTCCTTCTAGTTCCACTTGCACCATGTTCCAATCAATTATGTGAATAGGATCATGAATATAATGTTTTAATAATGAAACATTATAAACATTATAAACTTTTAAGTTTGGAGGAAGTGCTAGTTGATACGCCACTGGTCTGATTCGAGTTAAAATATTGAAGCGGCCACAAAACTTGGGTGCCAACTTTGAACAATTTCCTAGCTTTAAAGATCTCCTCCTTGCTTTGAATTTTAGATATACATGGTCCCCAATTTGAAATTCATGGAGTCTCCTTTTTAAATCTACGTAGCTTTTCTGTTGATCTTGGGCCTCCTTTAAATTTTTTTGTACCATTTTTACCATTTTCTCCATTTCCTAGAGCATTTTCAGTCCCATCATAAGCCTGACAATGGGATTATCTCAGTTAATAAGGGTTGTGCATTTCCTTCCATATAATACTTTGAAGGGACTCATCTTGGCTGATGTCTGATAACCATTGTTGTAAGAAAATCCAACTAAGTGTAGGTACTCCTCCCACTTAGTTGGTTTCATTCTCATGTACATTTGTAATATGTCTTCCACAATCTGATTTGGTCGTTTGGTTTTCCCATCCATTTGTGGATGATAGATTGCGCTAAAATTCAGGTTGGTATCCAATCCTACAAACAATTCCTTCCAAAACTTTGACATAAATTTGACATCTCTATCAGAGATAACCATCCTAGGAATTTCATGCAATCTAAATATTTATTTCTTAAAAAATTCAGCAATATTAATTTCTTTATAAGTAGATTTCACAGGTATAAAATGTGCATATTTGCTAAGTTTATCAATCACTACCATAATTGAGTCATTTTTCTTTTGAGTCTTAAGAAAACCTGTGATGAAGTCCAACGATATAATCTCCTACTTCCATTATGGTATAGGTAGAGGTTGTAGCAGACTGGATGGATGCTGATGTTCAGCCTTTACCTATTGACAATCTAAGAATTTAGATAAATATTCAATTGTTTCACTCTTCATGTTAGGCCAATAAAACAATTTTATCAAGGATGTTATCATTTTCTAGTATCCTTAATGACAAGAATTCAACCTTTTGTGCAATTACTCAAGAAATATTGATTTTAAATAAGAATAATTAGGTACATACAACCTATTTTTGAACCTTAGCAGTCCATTTTTATCTAAAGTCAGATCTATTTTGTTCAGTTTTTCTACATTTTCTTGCAATTATGTTGTTGTTTTGATGTAGTTTTCATCACTATTTCTTGCATATTTTGTTATTTGTTCGATGTTGTTATGTTCTTTGCTAACACTTATGTCATAAAGTCCATTAGTCCTCCGACTTAGAGAATATGCAACCATTTTTTTATTTACCTTTGATGTGTCATACTTCAAAAGCAAATTCACTTAAAAAGGGTATCCATACCGCTTTCCTTGCATTGATATCTGGTTGAATGAATAAAAAATTTACACCACTGTTGTCGGTTAGTAGCGGAAACCTTCTCCCCATTAAATAATGTCGCCACATTTTCAGAGCATGAATTAGGACTGCTAATTCCAAATCATGTGTAACGTAATTTTCATTCATGTTCTTTCATTTTACGTGATTTGTAATAGATGACATGTTAATATTGTGTTAGGACACCTCCAAGGCTTCTTTTCTTACATCCACACAAACTGTAAAATATTTATCGGGATCCACTACCCTTACAATAGGTGTTTTAGTTAACAGTCCTTTCAATTTATCAAAGCTGTCCTGACACTTTTGTGACCAAGTAAATTTTATTCCCTTTTTCTGTAGGGATGTAATTGGATACATGATCTTAGAAAATACTTTGATAAATATTCGGTAATAACTGGTAATTCCTACGAATGATATGATGTCTACCACATCCTTAGAGATAAGCCATTCCATAATGTCTTTTATCTTTTCTAGATCAACTGCAATACCCTCTTCGGATATCACATGTCCTAGGTATTGTATCTTTCTTTGGTAGAAGTTGCACTTATCAAACTTCGCATACAACTTGTGTTTCCTTAGGGTCTACAATACTATTTTCATACATTCTTCATGTTCTTTTTTCATTTTTGAGTAAACTAAAATATCATCGATAAACACCAACACAAATTTATCCAGATATTGACCGAATATACTATTCATCAAACACATAAAGGTTTTTGGTGCATTAGTAAGATCAAAAGGGATTACGACAAACTCATAGTGTCTATAATGTGTTCTAAATGTTGTTTTATTTATATCTTTGTATTTTATTCTAACTTGGTGATAAACAGACCTTAAATATAACTTAGAGAAGATCCTTGCTCCTCCAACTTGGTCAAACAGGTCGTTAATTATGGGTAAAGGATATTTATTCTTGATCGTCATCTTATTTAGTTGTTGATAGTCAATGCATAGTCTCAAGGTCCCATCTTTCTTTTTAACAAAGAGAATCGGTGCTCCCAAAGGTGAGACGATTGGTCTGATATACTCTTTATCTAACAGTTCTTGCGGATGAATTTTTCAGTTCCGTTAATTCGGGTAAACTCATTCTATAAGTTTCCTTAGATATTGGGGTAGATACAGGTAGTATATAGATAGAGAAATCTATCTCTCTTCTTAGAGGTGGTTCTGGTATTCCGTCCACAAATACATCTCTAAACCCATGTAGGACTACAAAGTCCTCTAAACTGGGTTTGTTTTCTTTTTCTAATAGATTAGTTACCTAAACAACATAAACTTGTCAATCTTTGTTCATACATTTCTTAAACTACATGGCTGAGATTTTCCTAGCTAAAACTAGTTTTTGGATCCCTTGTATCATCCTAATTGTGTTGTTTTTATCTCTGTAAATAAGTGAATTTTTGTAACAGTTTAAAATTACTTTATGTTTCTCTAACCAATCCATTCCAATGATTATATCGTAAGATCCTAAAGGTAAAATTTTCATATCTAAATTTGTACTTTGACCGTCTATGCTGAGTTAACATTCAGGAATAAAATTTGTTACCTTTCTCTTGGTTCCTATTGCTAACTATACTAACTAGGACTTAGCATGCTTTACTTTCTTGAGCTTGTTTAATTCAACTAAACTAGGAGTGACATAACTCAGACTAGTTCATGGATCAATTAATATGGAAAAGTGGTTACCATGAATTTTACCTTCAACCTCCATGATAGTGGATTGATGACCAACTTTCCTTCCATCCATAGCTGCATTAATTTTGTGCACACTTATGCCCATATCTCCTAATGTCGAAGCTTCTTGCAGGTTATGGACTAAACTTCTTGTGTTGGAAATTAAACATGGACAATTTATCCTCAAGTGAGGTTCTCAACACTCCCAACACTTCAATGGTTCTTTGGGGCTATCCCCAACTTTATTGACTCCCAAGTTAACTACCATACCTCCCCCTTGAGCACTCTGGGTGTTTGAATGATAGTATTTATTTTGGAAACATTTTCCCATATTATAGAAAGGGGGTGTTTGGAAACCTTTCTTTCATTGATTCATTATGTCATGTTTCTTGTCCTTCCGTGCCTTGTGAATTTCAGACCTCTGTTTGTACTGATCATATCACATCTTATCCTTTCTAAAAACTTCATTTAAAGTCTTGGGATTGTCAAATTCAATTTTTTCTTTGTACGAATATGGTAGTCAACTTAATAATCATTGTATATTTACTTTGTCTTCCTTGATGTATGGTAAAAATATCAATAGTTCTAGAAATTTATTTATCAAATCATCCATGGTAATTTATCCAAGTCTTAGCTCGTAGAATTCCTTAGTCTTTCTTTCCTAATAACTTTCTGACAAATATTTCTTTTTGAAATATTTCTTAAAATATGACCATTACATTTGTTTCTCTTTCAATCCCTTATCCAATTTAAGTTCTTGCCACCAGATACTTGTTTTTCCCTTCAAGCTGTAAATGACCATTCTGACTTTCATATTACTAGAGTAGTTGTAAATCTAGAAGTATTTATTTATATCTAGTAGCCATGCTTTAGCCTCTTCACCCATCCTTGATTATCCATCAAAGGTGGATGGATTTATTTTCCTGAATTCACCTTCCAGGTGATCTACTTGTTTTATTTTTCTTCCCGTAGTTGTTTTCTTTCCTGTCATGTGTGTGTCTTCGAAAGAACTATCCTCATTTTTTGTTTCACGACCATATTTTTTAGAGGACATTTTGTTGACTTCTTCCTCTTTGTCATTGTTCTTTGGGATCCTCTTGGTTACTATACTGTGTAGAAGAATTTTGTTTATTTCTAAATAGTTTTCATGTGTCTTTTTTATCTTTTTGTTAACTTATTTAAACACTTGTAATTCCACGATGAGGTTCTTCATTGTTTCCAAAACCTGGGTGGCTGAACTGCCTTCACTGTTATGGTCTGGTTCTTTAGGAAGTCCTTGATTAGGATTCTCTTCATGTATGATTTCTTCTTCATTCTGTGCTAACATTATCAAAACAGACCAACAATTTTTTTGTTTGTAACAGTAAACATATTTGTTAGTTTTTCTTCAACATAAATAAAATAATTAAATTAATTTGGCCTTGCCCTGAGGTCCAAGTTGTTGGATCATGTTTTCATTGATGCCCATGGTTTTTTCATTGATTCCAATGGTTTGATTGATTCACGTCAAGTGATGGATTGATTGATGATTGAAGAACATAGTATATGTATTGTCTTTAATAGATGTCAAGTGGAAACCAATCAATGAAGATGGATCAATGAGTTGTCATTGAAATGATGAATATGGATCAATGAATTGTCATTGACACATGATGCATAGTTGATGTATATAATGCAGTCGTGGATTGATGATTAAATGAATCATTATAGTCTTATCATGATTGATATAGTGCACAAATGGATGAACTCGAAAGTGGTCCCCTTATGGTGAAAGCCCTCATGGGAAGACACTTTACAGATTGAGTTATCCTAGAAGAATGGTTGGAGGAACCATGCTTGTATGTGGAATAATGAGATGAAGATCAAGGAAATTTTTGGTGAAACTAACCCAGATGGATAGTGTTTAACATGCCATTTCCGGTGGTATGTGGAATGTCACATAACTCCTCATGGTTTGAGAGTTATTGGCCTACGAAGTTGAAGGACCCCCATGTATTGGCTTGAATCCCCAAATGGTCAAAGAAGACAAAGTTCCCTAAAAGAAGAAATCATTATTTAAATGATAAATTAAAGTGACAAAGTTAAGATGGATTATTTATATAATAAAGAAAAGTGACAAAATCGAGAAATATTATTTAGATGATAAAGTATTGGAGAACTTTCTATTTATGGAAAGTGGATGACCCTAAAATAAGGAAAATACGTTAAGTGACCTAGAAATGGGTTAAGTGACCTAAAAATGGGCTAAGTGGCCTAGAGGATGAAAGAATAAATAATATAACTATGGTCTCTTGTAGATCATCCTCTTTTTGGATCAAATGGAGAGATTCTTGTGAGATTATCTAGTGGAGTATTGATGGAGAGATTCTTGTGAGAGCATATTTGGTATGGATCTCTTGAGCATGATTGAAGATCTATTATTAGAAAGAGAGCATGAGGAGGATCTCATGGATGCATCAAAGTTTCGACAATGTCGGAGATCTTGACAAAAAAAATCTCGAAACTTAGAAACCCTAGTTTCTGATGCATACATGGTTGTATGTGTATAGGCTGCGTATACATTGAGGTATACGTGGGATGGTTGTGTATAGGGTGAGTATGTATGTGAGATGTATGAGGACATGGAGCGTATAGTGGATAGAATGGTGAAGACTTGTGTTTGAGCTAGTGCCAAGCTCTTGGATGATTAGGCAGGTTCCATATCTGGAATCTATGGCCTAAGATCTATCACTAAGACACTGGAATGATTACATTATTGTCTTTATGGATACTATTGTTTGTTGTGATGTGAATTCTTAGGGCATTCTTGGTATGAATTCTATGATGTGGTTCAGTTTGGATGATTTGGTTGATGGAGTGAGAAGTACTCTTTGGATTTAGTGGTGACATGAATTCTATGGTATACTAGATGTTTATACATGTTTGAGATAGCATTCATATTGATCTATTGTGGATCATGAGAAATCTATTGGAGAGCTTGGATATGTTGTGACTGGCTGGTGGTCAGATTGGACAGTCAAAGATAGAATAGAATGATATATTGGTTGCAAATGATCTAAGTTGATATTGAAGGATAAACCCTAAACAACACAGAAGGTATATGTAGGATGTTGTATACATTGGATGCGTACATACACGTGTTGTAGTGAGCGAGAGCACATGCACACGCGGGCTGCACTACTAATAGGTTGCATAGTTGTTGACAAATTGATATCTCTTAAGGATTGTTGCCTCATCTCAGTTGTTGCTGAGGGTGTAAGATGAGTCTTGCATTATAGAGGTGGTTCCCTATTCAGTTGTTGTTGATAAACCCATGGATTGTTGTCCATAATAAAAATAAAAATTTCACATACATATTGTGCCATTTGTGTTCCTTGTGATGATGACTTGTTGATGATATATTGTTGATATATGTTGCTGATATATGTTCACATATAACTGGTTATAAATGAAAACAATGGCTAATGAATAAATGTTGTATGTTAATTAAGGAGGTTTTTGTAAGATGGAAGTTTTGGGAAAACTAGCCCCACACTCATTCACACCCCCCCCCCGTCGCCCCCCCCTCTAAGTGTGTTAGCTGTGTCCAACACAAGTTTTATAACCTTC
>JASDQU010309474.1:12994-27418 GCA_032191745.1 Picea mariana
CTTTGATACCCAACTTTGTGTGTAGGGTATGAAACAAATTCGTCATCTCATGCACATCTTGGTCCCTTTGCTGCCGCAACGTAGTCCATTGTATGTATTTGTCCTCATAGCTCCCCACAGAATAATATTGTTCCTTGATGGCGTCTCGAAAAGAATTCCAAGTGGGTGCAACCGAGAACATAGAGGGTTCTCCCTCGTTCTGTTTCTTCGAGTAGGTTTCCCACCAATCCTTGACATGGGGGGCGGCTTTGAGGAGTGCAAAATTAATCTTTTCTCGGTCAGAAAAGTCATGAATCGAGAAATATCCTTCTAACAGATTCAACCATCTATCTACGGCATCTGCATCTATTTGGCTCTCAAATATGGGAATGTCAAAGTTTACTTGTACCTTAAAAGGAGTGGCACCTCCTGAGTGGTTGTTGGATGTTGATGCGCCGCTAGTGGGAATCCGTTGAAGAATCTGGGCAAAGTTGTCCATCATTGCGTTCCTTTGTTTCTCGAGGGCCTCCTTGAGAAACATTTTGATAGGATCTCTTGCTCCCTCATCTTTCTTTTCTTTCCCCATGGGCAGTCATTGGGGTTTGCGACGCTGATCTTGCAAAGGTTCAACTAGATCGAGCCCCAACTCCTTATACCCCGACCTCGTTGGGGACATGCAAAGAAGGATCAAGAATGAGCAGATTGCTCTGATACCACTGATCTGGATTTATGTAGGAACACAATGAAATACAGAAACACACATAAACACAGAGATGCAGCGGAAATAAGACTTCATTTCATTAATAACAAATGACTGAAATATGCTTACAAACAGAATGGAAATAAACTAGCTAGGGCGCTGGTAGCTTATCTCTGAGAAGAGATGTTGCGGCTATTGGCCTATGAACTATGTTACAATGAGGCTCGAAGGCCTATTCTTATTGAAAAACAATGGAAAACCCTAAACATCCAAAGACCTAACCCTAGGAGATGAAACACCAAGACTATGGGCCCCGTTTGGGTAAGTTGGTACATCAACTTCCCGGGGACGTAACTTTGGCATACGATCTCCGTTAGAAAGATCTATCCGAGGACTACAATTTTTGGGTGAGAAAGATGATCTATGATCCATGTTGCTCACTGTTTTCCCAAAAAATGTCGTTTATGACCTCAAAATGGCTCCGGAAGTTCAGGACCCAAAAAACTGCAATGGTGGGGGTCCAAGTGGAATAGGTGGGTGGCCACCAATATCCACCTAGATCATTATGTGTGGTGGTTTGAGGCATTGTTCTTGGATTTGGATGCCTAGAAGATTACTTTAGGTCCTTCAGCCCTATTTTCCTCCCTTGACCATGTCTAATTCCCCTGATCTATCCTTGGTGCTCAAAACCTTCTAATGGTGTCCATATTGAAAATCAAAGGAAAAATGTACCACAAAGAGCTCATATGTGGTGGTTTGAGGACTCATTGATGGCTCTTGATCCCTGGAAGCTACATTTTAGGCCTAATGAGCATATCTCATCACTTGATCTTGGTCCAAGTCTTTAGACCAATGTCTACTTCTTAAAAACCTTAATGGCATCAATATGCCCACTAAGAGGCAAAGTATGGACTTGGGAGGTCATGTGTGTGGGTTCAAGGGGTTTTTCTTGGCCATGGATGCATTAAATATTATTTAAACCCCTAAAGCATAGGTTTCTTCCTACCACCATTTTAAGGAACCCTTGACCCACAACTTTTTCTTGAAAATTGTAATGGTGCACATAACTCCACTTGGATGAAAAATATCCCCTTCAAATGTCATGTGTTTTACATGTTCCTCAATTCCTATAATATTCATTTATGGCCTAAAACCTGGGTTTTCCCTCCTAACTATATCCGAGACCCTAAGGCCCATACCTAGTTATAAAAACTTCATAATATCATCAATATCTCCACCAGGGATAATTTTAAGGATGGAAAATTATATTAAAATCTAGAAACCTGGGCTAATCTTAATAGTCCTTAATATGCAAAATGTGAAACGTTTGGCGATAGTTTTGTAAAAATATTCAAATTTCTAAGGATTTAATATAGTTTCTATAAAATTTTGGTGATTTTTGAGGTAAAATAATTTTATCCTATGGAATTTTGGTGAATCGTTTTTAGAAAAAAATGGAAATTGGCAAATCATTTTCTTGGAAAAAACATGGAAAATTATCCCATTTGTGAAATTTAACCCCTAAAATCATCTATGATCCCCACTCAGAGGGTAAGGATATGCTTAAGAGTTCATGTGTATTGGATCACAGTGAAATTCTTGAACCTTGATGCTTATAAAATTCCTTTATGGTGTAATGCCTAGGTTTCCTCCTTCAAATAAGTCTAAGGCCCAAAGAATCATATACCTAGTAAAACAAATCCACTAATGGAACCCATATCCCTAGTCAAAGGAAGGGATAACCTTAAGAGGGCTTGTGTGGTGGTTTGAGGTGTTTTTCATAGACATGTATTCCAAAAATATTACTTTATGGTCCAATCACCATGTTTCCCCCCATAACCATGTCAAAGGGCATTGAGACTGATAAATAGTGCTCAAAATGTTCTAATGATGCCTATATCCCTACGTGGAAGACAATGATACCTTGGGATGTCATATGTGGTAGTTTGAGTCATTTTCTTCACCTATATGTTTAGAAGCTTCCTTTATGGCCTAAGTCTTGGGATTTCTCTGCAAACCATGTCAAAGGCCCTAAGACTAATACCTATTGTTGAAATTTTCCTAACATTATCAATATCCTCATTAGTAAGCCAAGGATATTATTGGGAGGTCAAGTGTGGTGGTTTAAGGTGTTGATCTTGAACATTGATACTTAGAAGGCAACTCTAAGGCCTAAGGCCTAAGGCCCAATTTCCCTTCCCTTACCATTTCAAGGATCCTAGTAACCCGTACACACCACATAAATTCTATGAATCCCAATTTCTAAGGCCGAATTTTTCTTCCCTTACCATTTCAAGGACCCTAGTAAGCCGTACAAACCAGATAAATTCTATGAATCCCAATTTCCCGAAGTTCATGGGTTGCTCTTAAATTTTGGCAGATTTGTTTTGGCCCATGTGAGAAGATTCCCTAAATGACCCTTTTATTTAATCATCCAGAGGCATTTGGCCCATGTGAGCAGATTCCCTAAATGACCCTTTTATTCAATCATCAAGAGGCATTAACGTAGGGAACAATGAGTCGTTGGAATTTTGGATAAACATTGGTCGCATTAATCCAATGCCAAGGAATTAGGTTTGTCCCTTCTTTTCCCTCTCTTCAATATGTCCACAGTCAGATCATATGCTTATTTTTCAGTCAAACGAAATGAGCATCCACAAAAACTATGCAGTCCCAATCCATCCAGCGCAATTCAACAAAGAAATATATGATATGGGAAGTTACCCAGTACAATAATATGTTTTTTTCGGCCAATCTGGATGCTCCCGGGGCAAAAAATGCAGTGTACTCAAAGAGATCAATGCCTATGTATGTGGACAAGAGGTGCGCAATTCAGGATTCATTGCATTCTCTTGGAGGCAATTGGGAGGCCATCTCAAATTCTCAGAGAAATTCAGCATCTGACGAAGAAGATGACCAACAAGTGATCAAAGTGAGGAAGAAGAGAAGGATGTTGTCTAACAAAGAATCTGCAAGGAGGTCTCGGCTCCAGAAACAAAAACACTTGGACAAGCTAAGGGCTCAAGTGGTTCATCCGAGAGCAGCAAATGGGCAGATAATGAACAATTTCAATATTGTTTCACAACATCCTGCTCGGATTACAGAGGAGAACTGCCT
This sequence comes from Picea mariana, assembly GCA_032191745.1. Classification (NCBI taxonomy): domain Eukaryota; kingdom Viridiplantae; phylum Streptophyta; class Pinopsida; order Pinales; family Pinaceae; genus Picea; species Picea mariana. The sequence goes on from JASDQU010309474.1 coordinate 16,791, forward strand.
GTTGAGCTCAGAGGCATTGGAGCTTAGTCACAAGCTCGAGAGGTTGCACCACACAATAAATGCTCAATCTCATGGCGCCTTTAAAACCATAAGTATTGAAAATGGGAATTGCGGCATTGTGCATCTGAGCTCAGAATCAAGCATCATTGCTCAGTTCCTGTTATCTCTTGATGTCTTGTTTTGAGGCCCAAAATCATTTGACATCGTGGAATGGTACGAGCATTTTTCAAGTTATTACGTCTGTATCCTTTTCTCTAAATCATGCATAAAGTTGGTTTGGTTTGGATTTTATACGTGGACAAGCTCGTGAAAAACTATGGCTCAACAAAAATAGTTGAATGAATTCTGAGATATTGCGTAGGGTGTTTTTTAGGTTATAAATCAAATGCCAACTTATGATAGAGAAAGTATTAAACACAATCAATCGTCATATCTGATAATGTGTTTGTCTGCTCTTTAACCGTTTTAGTATGTCTGCTCTTTAACCGTATTACTATTGGCAGGTACTAGCCACTATGTGGCTTATTAGCTTGTTAAAAATGTAACCACACAGTGTTCGAATACGAACCTTCAAACATATCTTATAATAAGTGTGACCCTTTTCACATAAGTTTAGTATTTTTTTTTTTATATTTATATATATATATATATATATGTGTTTTTTCTTAAGAAGTCACAAGTTCAAATCCACTGGGGATAGGGTATGTATATCTTCATAGACTTTATCAATCAAATCGATGAGTGGAGAACATCCCTTGTCCCATAAACAAGAGAGTCTCATACACCAATCAGATATCTAGCTTAACCGTAATTTTAAAAATAGATTATTATTATTATTATTATTATTATTATTATTATTATTATTATATATAAACTTAAAAATAAATATTTAAATAAATATTATATGTTACACACAATGTTCAAATAAGAACCTTCAAATATATCTTATAATAAATGTGACCCTCTTCACATAACTTTTCAATAACCCTCTCTTATATATATATATATATATATATAAACTCATCCTATAATAAATGTGACCCTCTTCACATAACTTTTCAATAACCCCCTTTCTTTTATATATATATAAACTTAAGAATAAGTATTTAAATAAATACAATATATTAGAGGTTCTTTTATATTAAAAGAAATATGAGACCCTCTTCACATAACTTTTCAATAACCCTCTCTTATATATATATATATATATATAAACTCATCCTATAATAAATGTGACCCTCTTCACATAACTTTTCAATAACCCCCTCTCTTTTATATATATATATATATAAACTCAAGAATAAGTATTTAAATAAATACAATATATTATAGGTTCTTTTATATTAAAAGAAATAAAATAAAACAAATAAAAATAATACAATAGACATCTATACAACATTGAAAAGTGGGAGTAGTATAAGGTAGAGATGAGGTTATAATTTTATATAGAAATCAACAACCTTTGTAAACAAGATTTGGTTGTAGCAATTTAAAAAAAACTGAATTTGGATTTAATTAACTTGGAAAATACAATTTAATTTGAGTTATCTAATTTATATTATAAATCATTATATAATTATTAATTAATTATAATAATTATATTATAATATACATAATATAATATTTATATTTATAATTAATTAATATTAATTATTATAATTGAATAATTAGTTTTTTATCATTCATCAAATTTTTCTTAAAATGTATTTTTTAACATAGAAATTTTCATTATGTCTATTGATTTATTTGGTTATTATAAAGTTATTATTATATATGTAGTTAGATGTAACACATATGACCCCTAAGTATCTTTTTAAGGGATGGGGCATCAAAATTTCACTTTCCTTAAAATCCTCTCGAATCCTCTTCCCATGATCTTCATCCTCTTCTACTTGTCATGAGCTTTTTAACAACTGCTACCATGCTTGAATCTGAGCTTTGGATTGGGAGTTACACCTTCCCAAATCTCTTCAGGCGTTATTGGTCAAGGGCCACGTGACACCCATGTGGGTTCGTCTCAATTTTACCATCCGAAGTTCCTTGAAGTCCCAGAGTTCCCCAACGCTCCTGCATCTATGGTGGAAATCCATCCACTGTTAAATCCAACAATGAAACTTCATCCTCATTTAACACATAGGATTAAGGTATTTCAATGTTTGATGCTAAATGCCCCCTTTTATTTTCTACTCACATATCCTTTGGAGTCCCGAAGCTCTGGAATCCTGCCACTTGGGTCCGACTTTTGGCCCTTTCAGGTTATCCAATATGCCACACTCAAACTTTTAGATTTCTGAAACCTGAAGTCCCGAAGGGCCCACACTTACACGCAGTGGCATGTTAAACATAGAGGCAAGGACAAGTAGATCTAGACCTTCATCCAGTTGACCCCAGTGTCCCGGTTTCCCAGGTTTTCCAAAGACCCAAACTCCTAGTGCCCTGAGGTATTCCACTGATTTTTCGGACAAGAGAGCATATGTCAGGGTGTCGACACCCAACATAGGAAATATATGACATATGGCCCCATAAATGGGTGACACATGTCACATGCCAAATGGCATATAAGTCCTGTAAAAAAAACACAAATCAAGGTGACACGTGGCATGCTGAACATGGGTCCACATCACCCTAGGTGACGTCAATGTGCCACATCGCTCCAGACTGGTAGCCTCTGAGAGTCTCTAGCCTCTCCTACCTGCGATATCGCTTGGAGCTCCAAAGCCCGAACTCCTGCCAGCAACCTCCCAATGCCCGTTCTATCCTAGGGTCGAGATAGGTCCACATAGATCTGATCTACAACCTCCATTTCTTCACGGCATTGACATTCGAGGGGTTTAGCCATCTAGTTTTTTTTTTACTCCTAGAGTGGTCAATGCCAGGATGACCATGGTCTAGATCCAACGGTTAGGAGGAATCCCGAAGCATCCTTGGATCAATGGTCCTTATCACTTCCTAACTTCGACGTTTGGGGGTTCTACCCTTTTAACACTCCCTTTCTCTCGGAGTGGTCAACACTGTAATCACCACAACATAGATCCAATGGTCATGGGATATCCCAAAGCATCACCAGATCTACGATTCTCATCACTTCGTGAGTTCAAAGTTCGAGGGTTCCACCTGCATAACACTACATTTCTTCTAGAATGGTCAACGTCATACTGACCGTGATGTAGATCCAACGGCCAGGGAAGATCCCAAAGCGTCCCCAGATCTATGGCTCGTGTTACTTTGTGACCGATAAGTGGGTCAGGGTTTAATGGTGGGACAGATCCCACGGTCACAGTTAAGGAAACCTCTAGATGTTGTTCAACCTTACTAGTAACAACAACAACAAGCTGCCTTCGGTTGGTTTTGAGGGTTGTAAATTCATAGCATCCTCGAGCTCCAAACTCCCGGAGTTTCTCAAGCCAAAGTAGCTTAGCTCCTTTTGGACCTAGCAAAGGGTTACAAGGTCCTAGTCACATGGAGATTTCTCAAGCTCCAGAGGCTACACTCGTAACTCCTATCCCATATTTGGTTAAGGTCGTGGGCATGAGCCCATGGTCTCTTGGATGACTGTTTTGAAGGAAGCGTCTTCCATTCTCAAAACTTGGGTTCTAAAATAGGGAAAGGTAATTTTGAAGGATCAGCGGGATTGAAGTATTCCGATAAAGTTTTCCCTGACTCTTACATTGCAGAGTCAACCCTTGGGAAAATTCCCTTAAGGATTTTCCCACCTGCACAAAAACTGTAAACTTATTCCTAAATTCATTTGACAACCCATATCTAAATAACTCTCTTGCTTCTAAGTAGAGGCAAGCAGATATCATTCATACGTAGAGGTTCACAGAAGAACAATATGCATTTCCAATATTAATTAAACAATGTAATTTTTAGTCATAAACACAAACATCCAACTGCTCATGTTAATTCTAGCACACAGGGTATAAAAATACTTATCAAGAAACTAGATAATGAAGCAACTACTGAGAGGGGTGATTGTTTCCACCCAATTGTAGGTACAACAACTCCTAGATGGATTTACTACTGGCCACCCCCTAGCTAGATCATGATGTCTTGAGAAAGAATTTTCGGTCTTGTTAAATGACAGTCAGGGATAGAGGCCACTATCCGCCTCCTAGAGGAACTTGGCGATTGGTTTTCTTTTCCCCAATCAAGGGGGCCTGCAACGAGTGATTCCTCAGTCACTCATCTTTCTACATCCTCGTTTATCATATTGGACTAAAAACATTGCCAACAACATCTTGCACATAGAGCAAGCTTGTTGTTCAGTTCTCCTTAGAACCCTCGAGAGCTGCACTTGCTCTTTTCTTTTAGAAATTGGTCTCCCGACTCATCCTCTTCGTAATCCTTCTCTACCCATAAAATCCATTCTTTTATTTTGTTCCTCGGCAAGATTGCTTGGGTCTGAATCCACATTTCGTGGTTAGTTCATGAAGTATTTCATATGGGTACTCTACCTATCTCCTCATTGACTCTCGAGGAGGGCTTCCCAACTACCAGACTGATTGGTAATTTTTTTCTAGGTCAAAGGATTGTTCTAGATATGAATAATTTAAATCCAGTAAGGTAGTGGTCTAGTGAGGGTCATCTTATGCATTGTTGGTTCCCTTCACCATCTCTCTCATGCATCATTATATACCTTGGAAAACCCCTCCAAAAGTTATGCAACACCATCCATTTGATTTAATAACAGAAATAAATACATTACCTTTTTATAACAAAAAGGTTCATCAATTCCAACATTCACAAATATTCAGTCTACCCACACTCTTTTGGAAATTTATAGTTCTATTTACAATCAAGGGGAAACATGGGTATTACAATCCCCTCCCCCTTAAAGGAACATCTTCCTCAATGTTCTACCTGCTGACGTGCTCTGTATGTACATAAGTAAACAAAAATGGGTATGATTGTTTCATGACATCCTCCATTTCCCATGTAGCATCATCTGGACCAAAGTGTTTCCACTACACCTTGACTTGTGCAATGGTTTTGTTCTTGAGAGGGATTTCCTTCGTGTCTATTATGCATTGCGGCTCTGGAAAGAGTTCTCCCTCTGGTTCCACCTGAATCACTGACCAATTAATTATATGATTATAATCATGTGCATATTTCTTCAATAACAAAACATGGAAAACATTATGTGCCTTCACTGTGGGAGGAAGTGCTAGTCTATTTAGTACAGGTCCCACTCTATCCAAAATTTCAAAAGGTCCACACTATCGAGGTGCCAACTTGGCACATGCTCCCATTCTCAAAGAAATTTTTCCAGGCCTAACTCAGAGATACACATGATCCCCTTATTTGAACTCTCGAGGAGTCCTTTTTCTATCTACATAGATTTTTTGTCTATCCTGAGATATTTTCAGATTCAGTTTTATCTGAACTACTTGTTGTTCCATTTCCTTTAGCATATCTGGCCCGATTGTAATTTTGTCTATTGGGTTATTCCAACAGATTGGAATATTGCATTGTCTGCCATAGAGGGCCTCAAAAGGGATCATATTTAATTACTCTTGATAACCATTGTTATAATAAAACTCTACCAGTGGTAGGTAGTCTTCCCACTTCTTGGGATGATGCATTACATGCATCCTTAACATGTCCTCTAACACTTGTTTTACCCTCTCTGTTTTCCCATCAGTTTAAGGGTGATAGGTTGTACTAAATAGTAATTTAGTTTCAAAACCAACAAACAAAGATTTCCAAAAGTTTGAAGTAAATTTTCTATCTCTATCGGATATGATTTCCTTAGGTATGCCATGCAGTCTAAATATTTCTTTCATGAAAATAATGGAAATATCTATTGCCTTGCAAGTTTATTTGATGATAATAAAGTGAGCAACCTTGCTCAATTTTTCCACAACTACCATGATGGTGTCATTATGTTTGGTTGATTTTGGTAATCCTGTGATGAAATCCATGGAGATGGTTTCCCATTTTCATTATAGGATTATTAGGGGATACAATAGTCCTGTTGGATGTCGGTGCTCTGCCTTAGCCTACTGACATTCTATATATTTATCTAAAAAATCAACTATGTCATTTTTCAGTCCAAACCAATAAAATAGTTTCCTAGTAGATGTGATCATTTTATGATAACCAAAATAACCAGTATATGGTCTTTTGTGTAGTTCATTCATTATGAACCTCTTCAAGTCATCACAATTTGGAGTATACAACCTACCTTTGTAGGTTAGCAGTCCATCATTCAACAATTGATATCCCTCATACTTCAATCCTGTGGGATCTTGTTCCAAGTATGATTTCACAGTCTTGAAAAATGCATTTGTTTCTTGTGCACTTTTGACTCTCTCCTTGACGTCTGTTTCACATGTGCTTACAACTCCCAAGTAAATCACTTTCATACTTTTGCTAAGGGAATAAACCACCCTATTTTCTTTTTCTTTGATATGTTTGAATTCAAAATCAAACTCTCTAAGGAGAGCCATCCATCTATCTTTTCTAGCATTGAGTTTTGGTTGATCAAACAAATATCTCAACCCACTATGGTCTGTCATAAGCACAAATATTCTACCTAGGAGGTAATTCCTCCACATTTTTAAAGCATGTACTATGGAAGCCAACTCCAAATCATAGGTAACATAATTCATTCCATGCTCATTCAATTTTTTGGATTCGTAGAAAATCACATGTTCTTCTTGCATAAGGACTCCTCCAAGCCCTTCCTTACAAACGTTCGTACACACAAGGAAGTCTTTTTTTGGGTCTCCAATATTCAACACAGGTGGATTGGTTAGAAGGTATTTCAGTTGTTGGAATCTCTCTTGACATTCTGATGTCCAAATGAGTTTAAATCCCTTTTTTCTGAAAGGAGGTGACTGGGAAATTGATATTGGAGAATCCCTTTATGAACCTTCTATAGTATCCTACTAGGCCCATAAAGGATATGATATGAGATACATATTTTGGGGTAGGCCAATCCATAATGGATTTGATCTTGTCAGAATGAACTGCCACTCCTTCTTGATAAATAACATGGCCTAAGTAATGGACTTGTTTTTGGAAAAGTTTACACTTACTAAACTTAGCATATATTTGTTTCTCTCTTAGCACTTGAGGTACTAACTTGAGATTCTTTTCATGTTCTTCCCTATTCTTAGAATATATTAGGATATCATTAATGAATACCAGCACAAATATATCCAATAACTTACTGAGTACATTATTCATTAAGAACATAAAAGTGGCCGGTGCATTGGTAAGCCCAAATGGCACCACCACAAATTCATAGTGCCCATATCTTGTCCTAAAAGATGTTTTGTGAATGTATTCATCCTTAATTTGGACTTGATGGTATCTAGACCTCAAGTCAATCTTGGAGAAAATTGTAGCACGCCTTAACTGGTCAAACAAGTCATCGATCCTTGGAAAGGGATACTTATTATTAATGGTCATGTTATTGAGTTGTCTATAGTCTATGCACAACTTGAGTGTGCCACCCTTATTTTTCACAAACAAGGCCGGTGCTCCCCATGGAGACACATTAGGCCGAATGTATCCTTTTTGAAACATCTCCTTTATCTATATTTTTAGCTCAACTAGCTCTAGTGTACTCATTCTCTAGGGTGTTCTAGACACTAGCACCACTCTTGGTACAAGTTCTATTGAAAAGTCAATATCTCTTCTTGGAGGTAGACCTGGTACCTCTTCTGGAAACACATCTTTATACTCTCTTAATATGGGATGGTCCTCTAGTGATCTAGGTGGATATCAGTGGCCACCCACCTTTTCCAACTCACTCAAAACAATTTTTTGACAATTTTGACAATTTACTATTTTTAGCAGTTTTAACTTTTGGGACCATTTTGAGGGCCTAAATGAAGGTTTTTCGGGATATATATTTTGAATGATATATAAAATCATGATTGAGCCCCCAAAATGAATCTCCTCAATGATACCTTTCCAACGGGCTATCATATGCCTAAAACGGAGATCTTATGCAAAAGTTACGACCTTGAGAAGTTGATGTACTAACTTACCCAGATGGGGCCCACATGAATTTTGGCGTTTCATCTCATAGGGTTAAGTTTTTGTATGTCTATGGTTTTTGGCATTCCTGTCTATTGTAAAAATTCCTTCAGATCCTCATTGTAATCATCATCTTGTGAATGAGCACAATCATCACATCTCTTCTCAGAGATGAGCCACCACCATTCCAACAAGCTTGTTTCTGCTGCATTTTACTGTTTCAACTTATTTCCTTATTGAATAGAAAACCAGTTTTATTGTATCTATGTTATTTTATGTTAAGCACCTATTAATCATTTGTAGTCATTTTGTTTTTCTCATAAAATCTGGATCAATGGTATCAGAGTGGTCTGCTCCTTGTCGTCTTAATGCATGTCCCCAACAAGGTTGGAGTACAAAGAGTTGGGTCTAGAGCTTGCTTCTATTGAGGACAAAAACTCTCGCATGCCCAATCGAATTCTCATGGAAGGAGAAAAAAAATATGACGAGATAGGATATCCTTTCAAACTATTGATTGAGGAATCCCTCATGCAACAAATGAACGATATGATGGATAGTTTCATGCAAATACTTCGGCGACTACCAACAGGCGACACATCTTCTTTGAGCAGAGGCACCACCCTCTTCAAGGTAAAAATAAACTTCGATGTTCCTATATTTGAAGGTCAGATAGATGAAGATGCTATAGACAAGTGGTTGAATATACTAAAAGGGTATTTTTCTGTCCATAACTTTTCGAATAGAGAAAATACTACTTTTGGGCTCCTCAAAGCCATTCCCCATGTCAAAGATTGGTGGGAAAATTTCTGTGATAAAAAGGAAACAAAGGAACCCTCATTATTTACATTCACAGCCACCTGGGAGTTCTTTAGGGATGCTATTAAGGAACAATACTACCCTGTCGGAAGTTATGACGACTTGTACACCAAATGGACCACACTATGGCAAGAAAGAGACCAAGCAGTGCCATGCCAGATTTCACAACTATCTTTCATACTTTGCGCACCAAGCTAGGTATCAAAGATTCAGTGTGACATATGGTGCTCAAGTATCGTGACGCTCTACATAGATACATCCAGTTCGAAATGGAATTTTTGTACATCTCATCCTTAGGCACGACCTACCGATATGCCATCAAAATCGAGCAAAAGCTCCAACAAAAGACATGACAATTTGGGCCTGGGAACCCCTCACAAAAAAATCCAGGAAAGGGCGACCCCAACCCAAAAAACAAATGACAAGCAAACATGGACAATATCAAGACAACCAATCCAAGCCACAAGCAAAGAAGGACACCAAAAAGACAAATAAAGATACCTGGAAGTGGTGCAACTTCCATAAGAGCCCTTGGCATAACACTACTGAATGCCTCTCAAAGAAGTTGTTGGTGGCTGAAGTGAAAGCCTCTGAATCAGATGCGGGTTAAGGCTCTAAAGTAGAACCATAAAGGGGAAGACAGATCATTGACGCAGAACCCAGTGCCACCATTGCTACCACCAAGCTCCAGCCTAGTGAACCTGATGAGCCAGAAGAAGGAGAACACCCCTTCCATTCACAGATGTAAGTAAAAGGTACCCTGTTGCACTTCATCGTGGATAGCGATAGCCAAAAGAACCTCATCTCAGCAGAGGTCGTCAAGTGGTTGGCCCTGCTGACAACACCGCATCCACAACCCTACACCATTGGATGGCTCTGCTAAGGAAGACATCTTCACGTCATCCAACAATACCGACTATCATATGACATAAATCCCTTCAAAGATGAGGTATTATGTGATGTTGCTCCTCTCAAAGTTTGTGATGTTCTTTTGGGCCAACCTTATTTATGGAAATGTCATGTTGTATATGAGTTTAGGACTTGTAGTATATCAGGTCTTGTACTGTCTGTACTGTTGCCAAACCGACCACTAAGAAACATGGCCTGTACACCCCTCTTTCTACTCCTCACAGGCCATGGGAATCCATCGCAACAGACTACATCTCGAGCCTCTCGTCCACCAAGTGGGGAAATGACTGTGTTTTTGTGGTTGTTGATCGCTTTTCTAAGATGGCGATTATGGTTGCCTGCAAGAAGAACATCACAGCAGAGGCCACTGCCAAGATCTTCTTTGAACAAGTCTATGTACATTTTGGAATCCAACAAACCATTGTCTCAAATTGGGACAGTCGATTTCTCAGCACATTTTGGTCGAGCCTCTAGTCACTGCTGGACAACAAGCTCACCAAATCCACGACCTTCCACCCCCAGACAGATGGTCAAACTGAGGTCATCAATCAAATGATTGTGCATATCCTTGGAATGTATAATTCAAATCATGCTCGCACATGGGATGAGATCCTTCCCTATGTCCAACATAGATACAACTGATCCCTACATAGCTCAACCGACCACAGCCCCTTTCAGGTGGGGTTGGGATTCCAACCATTGGGTCCCATAGATGTTGCACTTCCCCTTGCAGTCACCTCGACCGAATCATCTCCTGCTCCAACTGAAGCTAAAAAATCTACCCGGTTCATTGAGCGGATCCAACACATCCTCCAATAGGTTCAGGATATCCTATAGAAGTCTAATGACAAGTACAAGCAATGCCATGATCAACATCGAGTGCCACATAAGTTTCAGGTGGGCGACAAAGT
>JASDQU010309474.1:28057-50107 GCA_032191745.1 Picea mariana
TGGGATTGATATTCTCAATGATATCCAAAATAATGATTGAGCCCCCAAAATGAATCTCCTCTATGATACCTTTCCAACGGGCTATCATAAGCCTAAAACGAAGATCATATGTAAAAGTTACGACCCTGAAAAGTTGATGTACTAACTTACCCAGATGAGGCCCACATGACTTTTGGTGCTTCATCTCCTAGGGTTAGGTTTTTGGATGTCTAGGGTTTTTGGAATTCCTGTTTATTATAAAAATTCCTTCAGAGCCTCATTGTAATCATCATCTTGTGAATGAGTGCAGTCGTCACATCTCTTCTCAGAGATAAGCCGCCACCATTCCAACAAGCTTATTTCCACTGCATTTTACAGTTTCAGCTTATTTCCTTATTGAATAGAAAACCATTTTTACCGTATCTCTGTTATTTTTTGTTAAGAACCTGTTAATAATATGTAGTTATTTTGTTTTGCTCATAAAATCTGGATCATCTAAGCTTGTTTTTTTTTCTCTTAACAGAGTTCAACACTTGTATTGCATACAAAGGACACCCTTTTCTGCAATACTTCTTCACTTGAAGGGATGATATTTCTTTCACTGAGACATGCTTTTGAATTCCTTGTAGGGTGATTTTTCTCTCTTCTTCATCTTCACACTCTAAAGCTTTATTGTAACAATCGAACTTAGTTTTATGGGAAACCAACCAGTCCATGCCAATCAACAGGTCATAGGATCCTAAAGGGAGCATGTTTAGGTTTTCTTGGGTGGCTAATCCATTCATAATGAATTGGCATGATGGTATGAACTATGTTACCTTTCTTTTAGTTCCAGTGGCTAGTTGTACCAGCCATTATTAGACATGTTTTACTTGTTGCAATTTACATTTCTCGACAATTTGAGGGGAAACATAACTCAGATTAGAACCAGGGTCAATTAAAATGGAAACTAGTTGGTTGGAAATCATACCTTCCATCTCCACCACTAAAGCTTGGTGGTCAACTTTTCTATTATCCAAGGCTGCATAAATTTTTGGCATGATCCTAGCCACATCATTGATTGTGGTAGCCTCTTGGACATTGTAGACCCTCCTATTTTTCTGTTGCCTATGTGGACAATCCCTTAGCAAATGTTCTTCTCCACAACACCAACATTTTAAGGGTTCTCTCTTTGTGTTATCATTATTACTTGGGGCTTCTCCCAAGGGTTTATTACCACTCTGAGATGGGAAATATTGCTGATATACACTTTTAGTAGGAAGGCTCATCTTAGAACTTTTCCCATGGTTCTTAAATATTGAGGATTTAAATCCCTTCCTTTTGAATCTCAAATTAATTTTCTTCTTCCAGTCCTCATGAGGTTCTTCCTTATTCTTGAATTTCTCATAGCAATACCTTTCCTTCCGGATAGTGTCTTCTAAAGTTTTTGGTTCATCAAATTCAATTCTATCTCGGAAGGACTGAGGCAGTCCACTAATAAATCATTGCATATTTACCTTTTCATATTTTATGTAGGGCACACACCTTATCATCTCAAAAAATTTGTTGATATATTCATCTATTGTGAGTTTTCATAGCTTGAGTTCTGATAGAACTCCTTGGTCTCCCCATCAAATTATTTTTCCGACATATACTTCTTCTAGAAGTATTTCTCAAATTGTTTCCATGACAAGTCCTTCTCATGGATTCCTTTCACATTTCTAAGGTCCTCCCACCAAATGGAGGCCTTTCCATTCAAGTTGAAAATGGTTGTTTGAGCCTTTAAGTTTTTAGAGTAGTCATGGAATCTGAAGTACTTCCTCAAGCTGAGTAGCCAAACTTCTGTTTCTTCCCCCTTTTTAATATCTCCATCGAAAGTGGGTGGTTTGGATTTCTTAAACTCTTTAGGGTCATGGCTCTTGGAATGTTTTATATTCTTTCTTCTCTTCTGGGAATGTGAACTAGTCTCGATACTAGAAAATTCCTTGGAGTTGTCAGTTTCCTCATGAGAGGATTCTTCTGTTGAGTGTCTATTGGCTCCATGTTTGGCCTTTTTTGAGGTGCTCCTCCTTGTGTGTCCACTTTAAGGACCATGATTTTGTATCTCACGTGGGATTTGAGTTTTCTTAGTATGATGTCTTTCCACATGACTGGCTACTGGTCCATGTTGCAACTGTCTTTGTATATTTGATATGATTTGCATTAGGACTGCGTTAATTTCAGTTTTCTTTTCCTATTCTTTTATCAACCTTTCATTGTCATCCTTACAACTCTGTAATTATTCCATGAGGCTTCTTATGGTTTCATCCAAATCTGGAGGGGTTTCAACCGCCCTCCTCTCATTAGATTCTTCTTCTCTATTGTGGTATCTTTCCTCCAACTCATGGTGTGTCACCATTCTTTATGTTGTAGTTTTCCCACTTTCCACTGACTGCTTGAGTGTTGATAAAACATTTTTTGTTAGTTAATTATCTACCAGTTTATGAACAACACACACAATTTGCAAAGTGAAGTCATCTTCTTTATTTGGAACACTAGCAACACAGACTTCAAATTTTCAAAACATGTGACAACAACATAAGGTTTCATTCCTCTCTTCAATAGAGGTTTAAATAAGCTTCTTGTGAATGGGGTAATATAGGGTGTTACTCTTAAAATTTATCTAATAATATTTTTTGTGCAACTCGTTCATGAGCCCAAGCAGGCCAAGTGTTGTTGCCCTCTCTAATACCACTTTGTAACACACCCGACCCCTAAGTACCCTTTTAAGGGATGGGGCATCAACGTATTTATTTCCACATATTTATTTCCTTAATCATCTTGAATCCCCTTCCCGTGATCTCCATCTTCTTCTGCTCATCACAATATTTCTAACAATTGCTACCATGCTCGAATCTGAGCTCTGGATTGGGAGTTACACCCTCCCAAACATCTTTAGGAATTATTGGTCAAGGGCCACGTGGCACCCAAGTGGGTTCGTCTCATTTGTACCAACCCAAGTTCCCCAAAGTATTGTTTTTCCTCAATGCTCCTGCATCTATGGTGGAAATCCATCCACCATTAAATCCAACAATGTAACTTTGTCCTTGTTTAACACATATGATTAAGGTATTTCGACGTTCAACGCTTTGGTGTTGAATGCCACCTTTTGTTTTCTACTCACGTATCCTCCAAAGTCCTGAAGCCCCATAATCATGCCATGTGGCTCTGACCTTTGACCCTTTCGGCTTATCCAATATGTGACACCTAAAATTCTGAAGTTCTGAAACCCGGAGTCCCGAAGGGCCCACACTTACACGCGGTGGCACATTCAATGTAGAGGTAGGGACACGTAGGTCTGAACCTTCAACCGGTTGACCCCAACATCCCAGTTTCCCAGGTTTTCCAAATTCCTGAACTCCTAGTGCCCCGTGGTATTCCACCAACTGTTAGGCCAAGTGAGCATATGCTAGGGTTTCAACCTGTGTCATAGGGAAGATATGACATGTGACCCCATCAATGGGTGACACATGTCACGTTACAAATGGCATATAAGGCCTATAAAAAAAATGAATCGAGGTGACACGTGGCATGCCGAACATGGGTCCATGTAACCTTAGGTAACATCAACGTGCCACGTCACTATGGACTAGTATCCTTCGAGATTTTCTAGCCTCTCCTACCTATGATAACGCCTAGATCTCGAAAGCCTGAACTCCCGCCAACAACCTCCCAATGCCCCTTTTATCCTAGGGTCGAGATAGGTCCACGTAGAACCATAGATCTACGACCTTCATTGCTTCATGACTTCAAAATTCAGAGGGTTTGGCCATCTAGTTTCCTTTTTACTCTCAGAGTGGTCAGCGTCAGGCTAACCACAGTCTATATCCAATGGTCAGGAGGGATATCGAGGAATCCTATGATCAACAGTCCTCATCGCTTCGCAACTTAGGTGTTTGAGGGTTCTACTTTTTTAAGATTCCCTTCCTCCCGTAGTGGTCAACGCCAGACTAACTATGACGTAGATCCAATGGTCATGGGAGATTCTGGAGTGTCCATGTATCTATGGTTCTCTTCACTACACGAGTTTGGCATTCAGGGGTTCCACCCACTTAACACTCCATTTCTCTCGGAATGGTCAACTGTGGAATGACTGCGACGTAGATCCAATGAACAGGGAATATCCCAAAGAATCCCCAGATCTACTACTCATGTTACTTTGCGACCGATTAGTGGGTCAGGGTTTAACAGTGGGACAAATCCCATGATCATAGTTAAGGAAACCACCATATGTCAATCAACCTCATCGGTAACTACACCAGTAGGTTGCCTTCGGTTGGTTTCGAGGGTTGTAAAGTCATAGCATCCCGGAGCTTCGAACTCTCGCAGTTCCAAAGACAAAATAGCTTATCTCCTTTCACACCTAGCGAAGGGTTCCAAGGTCCCGATCATATGGAGCTTTGTCAAGATCCAGGGGCTACACTCATAACTCCTAGCCCATATTTGGTTAAGGTCGTGGGCATGAGACCGTGGTCACTTGGATGAATGGTTTGAAGGAAGCACCTTACATTCCCAAAACTTAGGTTCTAAAATAGGGAAAGGTAATTTTGAAGGATTAATAGGACTGAAGTATTTTGACAAAGTTTGCCCCGACTCTTACATTGCAGAGTTAACCCTTACGGAAATTACCTTAAGGATTTTCCCACTCGCATAGAAATCGTAAACATATTCCTAAATTTGTTTGACGACCCATATCTAAATAATTCTCCTGCTGCTAAGAATAGGAAAGCATAAATGATTCATACGTAGAGGTTCATAGAAGAACAATAAGCATTTCCAATATTAATTAAACAATCCATTTTTTAGTCATAAACACAGACATCCAACCGCTCATTTTAATTCCAGCACACGGGGTATAAAAATACTTATCAAGAAACCAGGTAGTGAAGCAACTACTGAGAGGGGTGCCCATTTCCACCCAACTGTAGGCACATACCCTCCTGGACAGATTTACTGTTGGCCATCCCCTAGCTAGATCATGATGCCTTGAGAGAGACTCTTCTTTCTTGTTCAGCAACAGTCAAGGATGGAGGCCACTCTCCTCCTCCCACAAGAACTTGGTGATTGGTTTTCTTTTCACCAATAAAGGGGGCCTACAACAAGTGCTTCCTCAGTCACCCATCTTTCTGCATCCCCGTTTATCATCTTGAACTAAAAACACTTCCAGCAATATCATGCACCCAGATAAATATTGTTGTTTAGTTCTCCTCATAACCCCCAAGATATTCACTTTCTCTTCTCTCTTATAAATTGGTCTCCTGACTCATTCTCTTTGTAATCCCCCTCTGCCCATGAAATCCCTTCTTTTCTTGCCTTCCTCGAAAATTTTGTGTGGGTATGAATCCCCATTTCATGGTCAAGTCAAGAAGTCTTTTAGATGGGTACTCTTCCCATCTCTTCATTGAATCTTGAGGAGGGCTTCCCAACTACCAACCCGACTGGTAATTTATTTCTGGTTTAGAGGTTTGTTATTGGTCTGAATAATTTAAATGTAGTAAGGTACTGGTATGGTGAGGGTCATCTCAACGATTGTTGGTTCCCTTCACCGTATGTGTCATGCATCATGATCTACCTTGGAAAACCCTTCCAATAGTTATGCAACACTATCCATTTTATTTAATAACAAAAATACATACATTACCTTTTTATAACAAAAGGTTCATCAATTCCAACATCCACAAATATTCAGTCTCATAAGACTTTGGGTGATGGCCTCATAGTAAAGGGACATTTCCCATCCTTTATTTCTTTTGGTTATTTATCTTTTCTTTTGCTTTGCATTTTGATTTTAGCATATTTATTTTTCCCTTCCTTTATATATCGAGTTACATCAACCTTGAGAATTCAATCTCCTTCTTCCCATGGGATTATGAAACATGAACCTATATGCTTAGCATATAACCAAAAACTTGAAAGTAGAGACAACAGAGTTGAGGAAGATGAAGAATGTTATGTATGGATCGAGATATGTACATTCTACCCCTATCAAATCCCCTTAGTAGTATAACTCCACCCAAGAGTGACAATACTTATATAGGAGATGATGATGACCACCAAGGTGAAACAATGCAAAAGACATAAATTTAGAGTAGCATGATCCATTGTCTAACTTAACCAATGATCATTGCTTTCATATTAAATACATAGGGCATTAACACTTAATGCAGAGCAATGAAACATGGTAACTCATTCAATGTTTGGCACCATAATCATCAAATGAGAGTCAATTGAGTATAATGTGGGAAGCATTGTCAATCAACTATCTATGGAGAACCATGGATGTACTATGTGGGACTATTTTCTATGATATGGATCATAGGAGAAAAAATATCCTCTAGTTACCCCTAGATGTGAAAGGGTAACACACCCAAGTAAGATGTACAACTAGTTGAAAATATATTGAACCAAAAAGGTATATAAGGGGTCTTCAACTGGTCATCATATATCAAATATTTTGAAATATTATTTTGATGGTTAGAGTTTCCTCCATTTTTCCTCTTTTTCTTGGATATATTAGTGTATCTTTAATATTATGTCTCTTTGTGTGTTTCTCGTTGATTTTCTTTAGATGGCCATGTAATACATTTGACGATTCATAAGAAGAATCTAATCTAGTGTCTTCCAATTACTCTAACTCGTGATACTTGGGTCTCCAAGATTCACTTTGTATCTTATTTTTAATTTTCAATTCCATTTTATTCAATGGGTACCATTCTTTCTTCTTCATCAAGGTTTCATTGTAGCCCCTAGTTTCATGTGGTATTTTTTGTATCAATTGTTGATCTTGTCCACCTAATGATTACAAAAAAATATACGTGTACATGATCTTTGGATATGTATGCGGTGGGGATTCATTTATTCTTAAGGAATCCAAGTCCCTTTTCCATGCATATAGTCCACCCCACAACAACAACCATTACTTGATGTGATAAAAATACTCACAGTTGAAGCTTTTATACAGACTTTCCCCCAAAACTCTCAAAGTTAAAGAATCAAGAATATTTATATGCGATTTCATAGGATTGGCTGGAGATGTAACGCCCACTTTTTGTGTGATACTCATGTGGATCATGCTAATGGCCATGTTAATGAGTGAGTGTATGTGGGATATGTAAGGGACAATCAAGTGGTTACATGAGATTATATTTAGAATTTAGTAAGAGGATAAGTAATATTTATTTTGATTGTGAGAAAATTTCTCACAATGTATGAAATTTTTTCTTATAGTATCACTATATGTTAAAGAATCAAAAATATTTATATGCAATATTGTAGGATTGGTTGGAAATGTAACTCCCACTTTTTGTGTGATACTCATGTGGATCATGCTAATGGCCATGTTAATGTTAATGAGTGAGTGTATGTGGGATATGTAAGAGACAATCAAGTGGTTACATGAGATTATATTTAGAATTTAGTAAAAAGATAAGTAATATTTATTTTGATTGTGAGAAAAATTCTCACAATATATGAAAATTTTTCTTATAGTATCACTATATATAGGATTATTTGTATCATTATAGAGGACACAAAATTACTATAACTATTCTAATTTACCTCATTTATAGTTTCTCCATTATACCCTTTGAATTTTTGTGCAAGTTGATCTATACGTTGGACTAGTTTAGGTATTTTATTATACAATTTTGTTTATATTTCATAGCTACGAAGAAGCCTTGGGGAATTTAATGGGAATCCACCTCTAAGTGTTTATTGAAATGATATATTTAGATAAATATTATCTATCAAATCTATTAGTAAGTTATTTATTATTGAAAATAACATTTATTACATTAGTCATTTATTATTGAAAATAACATTTATTACATTAACGGTATCAAAATAAACCGACTAAAAATTCATAATGCTCAATAATAAGATAAACAACATCAAAACATAATATAACCGAAATTATCTATCAAATCTATTAGTAAGTCACTTATTATTGAAAATAACATTTATTATATTAGTCATTTATTATTGAAAATAATATTTATTACATTAACGGTATCAAAATAAACCGATTAAAAATTCATAATACTCAATAATAGGATAAACAACATCAAAACATAATATAACCAAAATTATCTATCAAATTTATTAATAAGTCATTTATTATTGAAAATAACATTTATTACATTAGTCATTTATTATTGAAAATAACATTTATTACATTAACAATATCAAAATAAACCGACAAAAATTCATAATACTCAATAATAGGATAAACAACATCAAAACATAACATAACCGAAATAAAGTAGCATAATATGTAGAAGCTACTTCAAAATAAGCATCTGATAATTAATTTTGTCATAAATATTAATTATATTATAAAGAGCACGCCACAAGAAATAAGGCACGAGGTTTATAGAAGGAAGAACTCGACGGAGGAAAAAACTTCTGAAAATAGAGTATTTATATTAATGAAAATAGAGTATTTATATTAATTGTAAATATAATACATGAAGTTTACATAAGGAACATCTTAATGGAGGATAAATCTCTTTGAAAATAGAGTGTTTATGTTAATTATAAATCTAACAGTATAATTCTCTAATAATGTTTAGTTCGGAGTAAAATCAAGACAATAGAGTGAACAACAAACTTATCTCTAAGCTTATTTACCCTAATAAACATGAAAGGTTCTTGACAAAGTCAATCAATGACTATAAACCACTCAATCTTTTTCTTATTTTAATGAAAGGTCTATTGTCATCATGAAAAGGGTCTATAGAAAATGTGTTCTTTTTCTTATTTTAATGAAAGGTCTCTTGTCATCATGAAAAGGGTCTATAGAAAATGTGTTGCATGTAATTATTCTTATAAAATGTGTTGCATGTAATTATTCTTATAGATCATATTCCTCCCTAATTCTCCTCCCGAGATCTAAAGGAAAAATTGAACCATGAAATTGGAAATGACATCTATAAGAAATTAGTTCAAACAACGTGGACACCCCCTCAAGCTACTTAATCCTAACTTGGCCTTATAATGTTTTAACCTTTATAAGTATTCATATAGTATTATTTTTAGATGTATATACCAACAACATTGATATTATTGTTCCTAGTATACCATCGATATCATATCCTAAGATATTCATTCAACCAACTGTAGCCAATGTGATCTCACCGACATTAGAATGGGACTAGTCATCATATTCATTATAAGGAGAGGATTTCCATATTATGCACACTCCAAAAACTTAAGATCAATGAGTATCTAATATATGTGTACCGCATCTACAACTAGATCAAAGTAGATATTATTTCCTTTTAAGGGATGCTAAAGGGAGATACTACCTTTGACTCCAAACTCTATGGGCACCCTTTAAGCCAAGTCTCATGATTATTTCATTCATTTGGTCTCTCTTTAATAATGGAAACATAAAACATCACATATACTTTTTTTTATAAATGGTAGAGATGTTCCACAATAATGAAGAGATATAGTGTTTCCCTTAATACTACAAGTTCAACTAACACCTTTGGAATTTAGCATTAACACATGAAGATAAGTATTACTCCCATATATAGTAGATTGAATCATCTAACTGGAATCATCCCATAATCATCTCGGAACTCATCCCATAATCATCTCAGAAATAGTCTGGACACTGGTAGTTTTCAAGTCGTGAACTTTTAACACATTTTTTGGTCCTTCCCAAGTGTGTTTGAGGTTTGAATACCTAATGGTTGGGCATTAGATTTAGTCTATAAATTTTCTTTCCAATAAACTATAGAAGACGTAAAATAGAGCATTGATTGTGCACATTGAGTTGAACAAAGCTAAGTTATCCATAAACATGAGGAGCCTTATTAGTTTGATAATGTTTTCTCATTGCTCATTGTTTAGGTCTTATTTAGCTCATTAGAAAGAGAATTTGAAGATTGGGCCATATTCCTAGATAGTGGGCATTAGAGCCTCTAAAAACACACGAGAAGGAAATGGGGTGAGAAAGAGTGCACTCATGCAAGAACACATACACATTCTTGAGAACACGCTCGTGTTCTAATGTGACTGGCTCAACAAATCCCAAACTGCCACCTAGGATGCCACATAGGGTTCTCAACAAGCACACATTCTTGGAAAGTGCACATGTTCTTGTTGGGCCCAATTAAAATAGAGCATTGATTGTGCATATTGAGTTGAACAAATCTAAGTTATCCATAAACACAGGGAGCCTTATTAGTTTGATAATGTTTTCTCATTCCTCCATGTTTAGATCGTATTTAGCTCATTAGAAAGAGAATTTGAAGGCTAAGTGAGATTCCTAACTAGTCGGTATTAGAGCCTCTAAAAACACATGGGAAGGCCCCAAAAAATGTGTTAAAAGTTCATGTTAAAATAGAACATTTTTTTCGCTCCATATTCTACGGAGACCTCTATATCTTGATTGCTTCATTCTTTTCACCTCTCTTTAATAACAATGATAGAAAACGTCATGCAAACTCTCCATTAAATAGTAAATTTATTCAAGAGATATATACAATACTACCTTCACTACTACAAACTCAACCAACAACCTTACCATTTACACATATTGATCAAATGTCACCACTTACACTAAAATTCACAATTTCTCACAAAACATGTCTTAAAAAAAAAAAAAAAAANCTCTTAGACTCATGCCAACAAATTTAACACACAACACTCTAGAAATTTAACTTTAGGTAAGAAGAGTACGACACGTACCTCCAACGATTGCGTAATACCACCTCAACCGTCACAAATCTTGTCTTACGCACTTATTGAATTTTATGTAATTCCACTCAAACGGCTATTAGTCACTTAATAGCTTCACTATTTGTTAGAAAGAACCGACGAATAGCAAGAACCGATTCAAATTCAAATTCAAGTCGTTTGAGAGTTAAACATCAAAATATATAAATATATATAAGTCGTGACTAATAGCCGTTTGAGTGTTATACATCAATAAAAATAAGAGACTCAGAGCCTCTCAAACAAGAAGTGACGCAGGTTGGACAGGGAGTTATTCAATTATTTTCCTGGTTATCTCTGTATCTTCAGGAGAAATCTGTACATACTCAGACCATATCACCTGACCAGAGAAATAGAAGACGTGCTCTCAATGTCGTCGTCGTCTTCTTCTATGTCAATTGTCACTGCAGGAGGAGGTGGTGATTCAGCATCCTATGAATCCCCTTCATTCTCATCCCCGTTAAGTCCGAGCCATTCTTCCCATGAAGAAATAATATTTCAGTATGGCCATCCCTTGACGCCTCTGCCATCGCGGGAGCCCGTGGAGCTTCCAGAAGAAATCAATGTGGAGGGTTTTCATTATGCTGTTTCATCCAAAAAGGGTCCTCGGAGAGAAAAATTAATGGAGGACACTCACAAGGCCATGACTGTCAATATTCTTCTTCCAGCTGAAGTATCCAATTCTGAATTCAGGAAGGTAAAGGCCTCATTTTTTGGTGTATTTGATGGTCACGGCGGTTGGAAAGCAGCAGATTTTGCAGCTGAAAATATTGGACACAATATTTTGAACGCCCTGCTTCAGCCAATGGGAGAACAATTAGAAATAGTTGCAGGATCGGACATTGACATTGTTAATAAACATGATCTTATTAATAAGAAGAACCTTGAGCAGGCAGTTAGAGCTGGGTATTTGAGAACGAATGAGGAGTTTTTGAAGCAGGGCGTTTTTGGTGGGAGTACTTGTGTAACTGCTCTCATTATAGACGGAAACCTAGTGGTTTCCAATGCTGGGGATTCACGTGCAGTTATTAGTAGAAGAACTAGAGATGGAGATTGTAGTGAAGCCGAAGCCCTGACATGTGATCACAAACCCGGGAGGGAGGACGAGCGAAAACGCATAGAGAAATTGGGTGGATCTGTGACTGATTACAGTGGCATTTCGCGAGTTGGACCGATGGCTGTATCAAGGGCAATAGGCGATGGCTTTATGAAAAAATTGATGTCAGCTGAACCAGAGACCACAATCACTGAGATATTGTCTGATTGTGAGTTTATAATTATGGCATCAGATGGGATGTGGGATGTGGTCAGTAATCAGGAGGCCGTAGATATTGCCAGGCCTTTCTGCTTCGAGGAGAAGCATGGGGAAGGTGTTCTAGGTGCTTGCAAAAAGCTTGTAGAAGTAGCGGTAGCCAGAGAATCTAAGGATGATATAACTGTGATGATAGTTCTGCTCCAAGACTTTTGCAAGGAAGGAAAAACGACCAATGGTGGTATTGAGCAGATCCAAGGAGAGAACGATGGTATTGAGCAGACGAGCAATGTTGGTATTGAGCAGCTCCAAGGAGAGAACGATGGTATTGAGCAGACGAGCAATGGTGGTATTGAGCAGATCCAAGGAGAGAACGATGGTATTGAGCAGATCCAAGGAGAGAACGAACACACTCCACATGGTATTGGGCATATCCAACGTTGGAAGATGTGGGCATATGCCAAATTTTTCTAGACACTTAGAGTCAAACCTACTTTCTTCCCATGGATTTTATTTTTCAATTTTATTAGGTTATTTTGATCAATGATATACGTAAGTTGATCATTATTTCATTGCGTCCAAAGATGCTGTACAGTACATATAACATAACACTCATAGTAAAAAAATTAAGAAATAATAAATTAATAATAAAATATTAAAATATATATTAATAAAAAAACATAATTATATTTATCTATATAACATAATTATTATTAAAATAATAATAATAAAATCATCAAATAATAAATTAATATTAAATCAATAATAAAATAGTAAAATATATATAAATAAAAAGACACATAAACTACAAGTAGGATCATCCCTCCCGAGGCTTTTGCTCTCCAAAATATTTATTTTTGAAGGAGATGAGGAAACAATTAGTCTTTTTTTTGACCCTTCATCATTCTTATCTTCTTTTGCAATTATTTTTTCTAATAATTATGCATGTGCATCTAGTTTCAAATCTTCTATACAAAGTAAAAATTCATTTTTTTATCCTCCTCAAACCATTAATGGCTCATAGAAGTTGTCCACATCTCTTCTATATTAAATAGTTGTATAAGGTGGAAGACTAAGTTGGTAAGCATTGTTTTTTACCTTGTCCATTGTTTCCAAAGGTTCATGTCTTAGGTTTTTGATTTTCCTCATTAGTCCCTATAACATTTCCTTAATAACGTGAAACCAAACTTTGTTTCCTACTTGGAAGGTCTTCTCAATAAGATGTTTTCCATGTCAAACCTTGTATTTTTTCTAAGAATTTTTCAATTTCTCATGAACTTGTAAGCATATGTTCCTCAATGTATCACTTGAGGTTATTGCCTCTACTTTAAGCTATGCATATACAACATCCAATGGTAATGGTGAGAAATATTCAAAACAAATTTCAAAACAAAACTTGCTAGAAGGAATATGAACAACTACTATTATAAGAATGTTGAATGTAACCAAAAATTTCATCCAGAAGTCCTTGGATGATTATGATTATATCCTCAAAAAAAAATATACCAAAGTCCTATTCACTACTTTTATTTCCCTATCAATGTGTGGGTGAAATGCAATGCATATCTTCATTTTAACATCAAATATAATATATCCATATTAAATAATGTTCCTTAGAATCCCAAAGTGCACTTAGGCCTACTTAGTCCTAAGATAACATTTTGATACCTAAGTCACCAGGAGATTGACCAGTTGATTGCCTAATAGTCATGTCGACCAAATGATAACCAAGTTCAATACCAGAGGATTCTCCCAGCAAAAGGGAGAATACTATGATGAGAACATTATTGAAGAAACAGTTCCAGTATTTATGAAGACAACCAGAACAACCATGATTCATATATAGTATGAGATGCAGGGGGAGCAATCCCCATATTTAAAATTGAGTGGCAGTTGGGTCATGGAGACATGACTATGATAACATTACCCCCATGAAAGAAGAAGAGCTATCCTCAATATCACTTATTGAGCCACTCTCAGTTTTAGATGAAACTGAGTCCGTGATAAAATAAGAGGAGTTACTCTTAGATGTTAGCAGCCACAGTGAGAATGAAGCAATCATTCTCAGCCTTAGATTAGCTGCAGGTGCAGAATCCCAGATGCCAGAAGCAATAGTTGCAAAGAGAGTAGAGGACATACTCCCAGATAGTGAGACAGATAGTGCCTTACAAAAAGCATATAGAGCTAGAACATGATTGTGCAGATTGAGTTGCATCTGAGCAAGTGTTCCGGATTGGTAAAATGTAATAAGAAAAATTGATTTGAAGATTGAAGATAGAAAGACTCATGTTGAAGAAGGATCTGTACGTGTTGAAGCAAGCTCCTAGAGCTTGATATGGTAGAATTGATAGTTTCTTGACGAGCTTGGGCTTTACCAAGAGTAAAAACCTCTACTTCAAGGTTATGAATGATGAACCGGTGATATTGCTACTGTATATTCTTAACTAGAGAAGAAAATCTCATCACCAAATGAAAGAAGAAGCTCGCTTCAGAATTTGAGATGAAAGACCTTAGACTAATGCATTATTTCTTAGGTCTTGAGGTATGTCAGATTCCAAAGAGAATCTTCCTTAACCAAGGGAAGTATGCAGTTGAAATCCTGAAGAGATTTGACATGTTGGAGTGCAAGTCCATGAATACACCCATGGAAACGAAGTTGAAGCTACTGGTCGACACTTTGTTAGAATTGATTGATGCTACAACGTATAGATAGATCATTGGATCGCTGATGTACCTAATGAACACCAGACCAGATATCTGTTTTTCCGTGAACAACTTGAGTCAGTTTCTGGTAGAACCCAGACATGTTCACCTAGTTGTTGAAAAACATGTGATGAGGTACGTTAAGGGTACATTAGATTGTGGTCTTCACTATGATGGAGATCATGATTTCACACTAAGTGGGTACACTGATTAAAATTGGGATGAAAGTGTTTGTGACAGGAAGAGCACTTCAGGATGTTGTTTCACTTTGGGAGCAGCCATGATCTCATGGCAGAGTAGGAAGCAATCCAACATTGCTCTGAGTACAACGAAAGCAGAATACATTGCTGTGTGTTTTGCCAGCTGCAAAGCTATATGGTTTCGAAAGTTGTTGACTCGTCTGTTTGACCTAGAGATGGAAGCAACCAGGATCCTACGTGACAATTAGAGTTGCATAAAGATGACAGAGAATCCTATATTTCATGACAAGTCAGAGCACATAAAGATCTGATATCATTACATCAGTGACATGGTGCAGAGAGGAGCCATACAGCTCCAATATGTTATCATGGATGAACAAGTTGTCGATGTGTTGACCAAGCTTCTATCTCATGTAAATTTTGAGCACTTTCGAGATAAGCTTGGTGTATTCCAAAAGAACCTCCCTCAAAAGGGGGAGTAGTGTTGAGATATGCCACGCTAGTACTGTGCATCTAGCTTAATTGTTGTGATGTAAAGCCAGTCTCGTTATGTGCTTCCAGCTTAATTGTTGTGTTGAGATATGCCTAGTACTATGCTTGCACCTTAATTGTTGTGACGTAAAGCCAGTCTAGTTCTGTGCTTCCAGCTTAATTGTTCTGTTGAGATATGCCTAGTATTGTTCTTCGAGCTTAATTGTTGTGACATAAAGCCAGTCTAGTTCTGTGCTTCCAGCTTAATTGTTATGTTGAGATATTCCTAGTACTATGCTTCCAGCTTAATTGTTGTGACGTAAAGCCAGTCTAGCACCATGCTTCCAGCTTAATTGTTGTGACGTAAATCCAGCCTAGTACTGTGCTTCCAGCTTAATTGTTGTGACGTAAATCCAGTCTAGTATTGTGATTCCAGCTTAATTGTTGTGGAGTGTGCCAACCTCGTGCTGTGATGATGAGCCAGCCTCGTGCTGTGATGATGTGCCAACCTCATGCTGCAATGATGTGTTTCCAGCTTAAGTGATGTGATGTCAGCCTCATGCTGATGAAATGCCAGCCTTGTGCTATGATGATGTGCGAGTCTCGTGCTATGATGATGTGTTTCCAGCGTTGTGTTATGTTGCCAGCCTTTTTGCTGTGACATTGTTGCTCTTGATGTTGTATCATCCTTGTGTTGTTATTGATGATGATGATGTATTAGTGTTATACTAATCCATGTTGATGCAGTTGATGATGATGATGCTACTTCAGTCTCTTGCTGAATATGATGATGATGATGCCACTTCATCTCCTGAGTCCTTGCTGAAGAAGATGATGATGATATTATTTCATCTTTAATGCTGAAGATGATGATGATGACATTACCTTAGCCTCATGCCGATGAGGATGATGATGCTGCTCCAGCTCCATGTTGTGTTGATGATGCTCCAACCTTTGTGCTGTGTTGATGATGACAAAAACTTCCGATGATTTATAGATATGTCAATTAGTGTTCCAAGATGTCGTGGATAATGTTGTCCTTTCACTCACCTAATGACGTTGATGATGTTTCCCTCTCTCTAGCCTGATGTTGTTGTATGATACCCTTCTTGTTAAGGGGGAGTGTTGAAATAATGTAACTGTAAAGTGTATTCTAATTATTATTTTTGTATTATTCATTAGATCAATCCCCTATTGCACATTGATCATGTCGTCTATTGTAAGAGACCAAACCCCTTTTTTCGATTGGTCAAAACATAATTGTAATAGGAAGAATAAGAAGTTTTCCCCATAATATATTAAAGGGGCCCCATAATATTGTGGTTATAACCACCCAGATTGAAAAGTCGGCCCTGCCA
The DNA here is from genome assembly GCA_032191745.1 of Picea mariana. Lineage (NCBI taxonomy): Eukaryota > Viridiplantae > Streptophyta > Pinopsida > Pinales > Pinaceae > Picea > Picea mariana. Next base: position 44,764 of record JASDQU010309474.1, read on the forward strand.
GTGAAAAGACACCTCCACACATGCCAGTGAAAAGACACCTCCACACATGCCAGAGTTGTATAAATAAGGAGGCTAGCCCTCACTTAGACACACACGCACTTGTTCATTTGAGGAGTAAGTTTCAGAGCTGTAGTTGGAGAGAGAGAGAGAGAGAGAGAGGCACATTCTTGGGAGAAGACTTTCTGTATTTGTTTGAGTTATCTCTTGGCATTGTATTGGCTATCCATAATAAGGAAGTTTTGCTCAGTTTACTCCCCCATGAGGGTTTCCCAGGATAAATGATGTGTCTCTTATGATTGAGGGTTTCCCAGGATAAATGATGTGTCTCTTGTGATTGTGTATTTCTCAGTGATCCTATCTTATGCTATTGTTTAGGTCTTATTTTTCTCATTGGAAAGAGAATTTGAAGATTAGTTCATATTCCTAGCTAGTGGGAATTAGAGCCTCTAAAAACACATGGGAAGACCACAACAAATGTGTTAAAAATTCATGTTCCAAAAACTATTAGTATCAATGTCATTTAAAATATGACCATGAACAAAGGCCTAGATCAATCTTACTAGATTTGTTAATTCCTTTGATCTATCATCAACTTGATTATTAAGAGACCATACACAATGACACATGTCAATCTTTTATGAGAGAGAACAATTCTTTGACTCCATATTCTAAGAAGACCTCTAAGTCAAATTGCTTGATTGCATCATTCTTTTCACCTCTCTTTAATAACAATGATAGAAAAAGTCATGCAAACTCTCCATTAAATAGTAAATGTATTCAAGAGATATACAATACTACCTTCAGTACTACAAACTCAACCAACACCCTTACCATTCACACATATTGATGAAATATCACCATGTACACCAAATTCATAATTTCTCACAAAAATTGTCTTAAAAAAAAAAACTAGAGGAATTGGTAAGTGGTCGGGAATACCTAAGTTGTGAAAGATTCTTGACCAAGTTAATCAATGACAAGTAAACCACTCATCTTTTCTTATTTTAATGAAAGGTCCCTTTTCATCGTGAAAAAGGGTCTATAGAAAATGCATTTCATGTAATTATTCATTTCTCACAAAACTTGTCTTAAAAATAAAACTAGAGGAATTGGTAAGTGGTCCGGAATACCTAAGTTGTGAAAGATTCTTGACCAAGTTAATCAATGACAAGTAAACCACTCAATCTTTTTCTTATTTTAATGAAAGGTCCCTTGTCATCGTGAAAAAGGGTCTATAGAAAATGCATTTCATGTAATCATTTCTATAGATCATATTCCCCCTTATAAGTCGATGTTCAAATCTACCTAGCTGCCACTATAAAAGTCCATGTTTAAATCTACCTAGCTGCAACTATAAAAGTCCATGTTTAAATCTACCTAGCTGCCACTATAAAAGTCCATGTTTAAATCTACCTAGCTGCCACTATAACCCTTACGCTAGTGCCAACAACCCACAAGCTAGTGCCTAGCAGGTAACTTATGACTTAGCAAGGGCCGAGACATACTTATAACTTAGCAAGGGATGAGACATTTAGAGACACACCCACAGGGGTGCCTACCCGTCTAACTTTATCATAATGAACTGGAATCTCATCATGAATTTGAATCGAGGTAAGGAGAGTGCAAGACCTACCACCCAACCATCTTATCATACCACCTCAACTCCTCACAAAACTAGACTTACCAACTTCTTAAATTTCACTACTCGTCTTACCAACTTCTTAAATTTCACTAGCTAGGTGCCTTGACTTTTAGGAGATGGCATTAGAAGAGGCTTACACCAAGAATGAGAAACCTCGTGCTCCATATTCTAAGGGGACTTGTAGACATCACATAATTGCTTCACTATTTGTTAGAAAGCCCAGCGGACGAATACCAATAGCCGATTCAAATTCAAATCGAAGTCGTTTGAGAGTTACACATAAAAATATAAGTTGTGACTAATACCCGTTTGAGAGTTATACATCAATAAAAATATATATACGGTTATTTTCCTGGTTATCTCTGTATCTTCAGGTGAAATCCGTACCATATCAGGAAGAGAAGAGAAATAGAAGACGTGATCTCAATGTCGTCGTCGTCTTCTTCAATGTCAATTGTCACTGCATGGAATGATATTATCATCTCCTTCGCCCTCATCCTCAGTCCCATCCCTGTTAAGTCCGAATCATAATTCCCATGAAGAAATAATATTTCAGTATGGCCAACCCTTGACTTCTCTGCCATCGCGGGAGGCCGTGGAGCTTCCGGAAGAAATCAATGTGAAGGGTTTTCATTATGCTGTTTCATCCAAAAAGGGTTCTCGGAGAGGAAAATTAATGGAGGACACTCAGAAGGCCATGGCTGTCAATATTCTTCTTCCAGCTGAAGATTCCAATTCTAAATTCAGGAAGGTAAATGCCTCATTTTTTGGTTTATTTGATGGTCATGGCGGTTGGAAAGCAGCAGATTTTGCAGCTGAAAATATTGGACACAATATTTTGAATGCCCTGCTTCAGGCAATGGGAGAACAATTAGAAATAGCTGCAGGATCGGACATTGACATTGTTAATAAAGATGATCTTCTTAATAAGAAGAACCTTGAGCAGGCAGTTAGAGCTGGGTATTTGAGAACGGATGAGGAGTTTTGAAGCAGGGCGTTTTTGGTGGGAGTACTTGTGTAACTGCTCTCATTATAGATGGAAACCTAGTGGTTTCCAATGCTGGGGATTCACGTGCAGTTATTAGTAGAAGAACTAGAGATGGAGATTGTAGTGAAGCCGAAGCCGAAGCCCTGACATGTGATCACAAACCCGGGAGGGAGGACGAGAGAAAACGCATAGAGCAATTGGGGGGATCTGTGACTGATTACAGTGGCATTTCGCGAGCTGGACCGATGGCTATATCAAGGGCAATAGGCGATGGCTTTATGAAAAAATTGATGTCAGCTGAACCAGAGACCACAATTACTGAAATATTATCTGATTGTGAGTTTATAATTATGGCATCGGATGGCATGTGGGATGTGGTCAGTAATCAGGAGGCCGTAGATATTGCCAGGCTTTTCTGCTTCGAGGAGAAACATGGGGAAGGTGTTCTAGGTGCTTGCAAAATGCTTGTAGAAGTAGCGGTAGCCAGAGAATCTAAGGATGATATAAGTGGATGATATAAGTGTGATGATAGTGCAGCTCCAAGACTTTTGTTAGGAAGGAAAAACGACATGAAGTGGAAAGTAGAGAACGAAGACAGTTCACATGGTGGTATTGAGCAGATCCAATGTTAGTAAAGGAGACAACGGACACACTCCACATGGTATTGAGCATATCCAACGTTCGAAGGTGTGGCCTTTGCCAAATGTTTGTTAGAAAATTAGAGTCAAACCTACTTTCTTCTAGTGAATTTTATTTTTCAATTTTATTGTGTTATTTTATTCTTTAAGGTTATTTTATTTTGTAAGATATATATTTTAATTTATCACTATTTCATATTTAAGTCTATAGGCCTTTTTTATTGGAAGGGATGGTTTAATCCATCTTTTAATTACAAATTCCAATTTTATGGCTACCAACCTAATAGGTTGTTCTGTCTATTTTTTCAACTTTGTATAGTAGATTAGTGTAATGTCTTTGAGCTATTAGAGGATATGCTAGGGGTTTTATGCATGTATTTGATAAATTTAATGATGAGATATGATTGACATTGCTATGATCCCAATGACTCATGAGTCCATGGAGGGCGAAGTTTTTGATGTGCAGGACCATACCCGATGGATAGGTACCAGTGGACCGGTACACATGGGGATATGATTAGCTCAGACCTCCATGGGGCTGAAGAGCCCATCAGATGGTTGCTGGGATGGCAGAGACAAGACAACGTTATGACGAGCCTTTGCATGAGAAGAAAGAAGGACGTTCCACCCAGGACACTTTGGCAGAGCCTGGCCTAGGGGGGATCACCCACTTCAGATGGAACGTTTGCCCTTTGATGGACATGACGTCACCCAACAGAGCAGAACATTATCCTGAGCGTGTGGCAGTGTGATGGAGCTATTTGGCACATGTGGCATCTTGGAGGAGCCCTAAAAGGGCCAACGTCTGGCTTTTGGATGCTGGATATGCCCAAAAGGGGCCAACGTCTCCCTCAGAAGGGCTTGACATCCCACTTTTTGCTCATATTATGTCATTTTTCTAGCAGTTAATGCAAAAACAGTGTAAATTTTGTAGTCAGCCTTGTCGGCTGTTTTAATGACCTATGTTTTAATTGAAAGGTCATGGATTGGTATAAATTGAGGACGTTTTTCCTCATTTTAAAGAAAAGACAACTCACTCTCTTGTGAGAGCCTATCTCTTAGCCTTTTGCTTGGTATTTTTGGTGTTGGAAGTGAGGCGCAACTCTTCTTGGAGGATTTCTCTTGGCATTTATGGTGTTTCTCTCGTGGAAGGTTTACAACTAAGGTTTGATTATGCATTCTTCATGATATGTAAGTGATTTTTTCATGCAAAACTTATTAAGTGAATGGTTGTAGGCTTAATTTCTTACATTTGCTATTATATTGCTAAATCTTGAAACCCTAGGTAGCAAGCACACTAGTAGGTCATTGCTATATGTCCCCATGCTTGAGAAATAATTTTAGCCATTGATAAAGGAAGATATAGCCTAGCCGTTGCTACACTTATCTCCCTTTTTCTGAGTTAGCATTAAAGTTATAGGTTGAAGAGAGGAGACGCCCTAGGCCTAGTTAAGTCTACACCTAGGGTTTTAGCCTTCTAGGGTTTGAAAAGCCTTGTTCCTGCAACACTTTTCTCCCTTATATCTGTACTTTAAAGCTATCCATTTTGCCAAGTGTGTTTAGAGAAAGAGGAAGGAGCATGAGGCCTTGCTTAAGCAACACTGGAATGAGCCTCCTTTCCTTAGGGTTTTGATTCTAGGGCCCTGCCATTGCAACACCTTGGAACCCTACTCTCTAGTCTCTAAGTGTAAGTCCTCCCGAGATCTTTTGCCCTTAATTTTGACTCCATTTTACCCTAAGGCACTGGTATTTTCTCCAACGTTGAGCTTGTAGTGTTCAAAATCATCTTTTAAAACTTTCATTTTTCGAAACCCTAACTAACCCTAATGCCACTAACTAGGGCTGACGTCATACTTGACGTAGCAACCCTTCTAACTAGCAAATAAGCAATTAAAGATGATGTCAAGCATATATTGAGCTATTGTTGAGTGAAAATACTATTGGCTTGGTCATTTTTATAGACATTGATGAATTGGTGATCTTGCATAGGCTATTTAGCAAAACGTTGACCTCATTTTGTCTATTATATTGCTTATTAAATGAAATCAGATAATTAAGAAGTACTAACCCTTTGAA
>JASDQU010309474.1:50224-64253 GCA_032191745.1 Picea mariana
CCTGAGAGGAGGGAAAACCTTACTTCTTGACCTTATATTCTTTGCCTCTTCAAACCCCAGGTTACCGGGGACGTCTCCCCTGGGCTAACCTCCTTAAATAGAAAGAACCTCCCCATCGAGGTGATAGTGGGTGGGGAAGGTTCCTGTTACGCCATTTTGTCCACTATCCTATAGCCTATGACCTAAAATACAAACTGCATGATAACATGTCAAACACAAACCAACCTTGTCATGTGAAAAACATAACCTGATGTTGCAATATAACGAACAAAACCATATGTTACAATCCGACAATCATAGTAATGTTGCAATGTGACAAACATAATAATGTCCCAATGTGACAGACATAGTAAAGTTGCAATGTGAAAAACATAATAATGTCCCAATGTGATTAACATAGTAATGTTGCAATCTTCCAAATGTAGTGATTCACAATGTGATGAATATAAACGAACTTCACAATGTGATTAACATTGCCCTGTTGTCGCAATGTTACAAGCATATCCTCCCATTGGGATGTCACACACATATCATGACATCATAATGTAACAAATATTTCCAAACGTCGCAATGTGATGACCACAATGCATTGTCACCATGTGATGTACACAAACCAATGTGGCAACTTGAGAAACATAGACCAACATTTCAATGAGATGAAGAATTCCAAATGTCGCAATGTGATGAACATACACCACTTTCGAAATGTGACAAACCTATTCCAATGCCATAATGTGAGAAAAAAAAAACCTATGTTGTGAATCAAAACCCTATCATGTCATGAAAAAAAATAGACGTTACAACATGACGAACATAGTAATGTTGCAATGTGACGAATATAGTAATATCCCACTCCGTCGAACATAGTATCATTGCTCTGTGTTTAAAATAGTGACATGTTAAACATAAACAAACATCATAATATGACTAACAAATCCCTTTTTTCACAATGTGAATAGTAACCTCGCAACGTGACAAACATAAATGGATGTAGGAATGAGATGAACATTGCCTAATCACATAATATGAATAGTAATGTCACAATGTGACGAACATAAACAAACGTCACAACTTGACAAACATTGTCATGTCGTCACAATGTGACGAATACATCTTCACGTAGAAATGTTAGGCATATATTGTGACATCACAATCTGACAAACATGTTTAAACATCACAATTTGACGACCATAACCCATTGTCGCAATGTGATATACACAAACCAATGTGGCAATGCAACAAATATAGACCAACATTACAATGAGATGAACCTTTCCCAATGTCCCAATGTCATGAACATAAACCCGTGTTGGAATGTGTCAAACCTATTCCAACACCATAATGTGACAAACAATCATATTAATTAATAGACCATTAATGTATTAATTAATTTATACATTAGTACTTTGGCACATTAATGTATTGTTCCATCAACTTATTGATACATTATTAATGTATTACTTTATTATTACTTTACTAATGTTTTCATACTTTATTAATTTACTTCCTTTATTGATTATTAATACATTTTGACCTTCATTTATGTTTGCAATATGAAAACCATAGATTTCTGAATGCTACAATGTAACGAACATAATTGACTATCAACAATGCCATAATGTAACAAAGAAAACCCTACATTGCAAAAAAAACTCACGTTGTCATGTGATAAACAAAAAGGGATGTTACAACATGATGAACCTAGTAATCCTTCAATGTGAATAAGATAGTAACATCTCACTATGGAAAACATAATATCATTGCAATCTATCAAAAATAATAACGTCACAATGTGTTGAACATAAAAGGTCAATGTATATGCCAAAAAGGGTAGGGGACAAGGGACAACCTTGTTTGACTATGATATTGCAGTTGATCTCTTTTTACCATCCCTCAGTTTTTTTAAACTTAGAAACAACGTTATCATACATCCTTATTGTAGAATCCCTCAACTCGAGAGGCACTTTTATCTCTTCCAACCTATTCCAAAGGTTTTTCCTAGGAACCATGTCAAAATATTTTCTAAAGTCAACAAAACAACCAAAAAGATTGGTTTTAGTATTGTGGAACTCCTCTGTAATGATCCTAAAGGTAACAAGATGGTCCACAGTTGAATGATATATCCTAAACCCGACCTAGCCTTTAGCTCTTTTACCGTGAATTTCTAGCCAAAGGATAATCTTCTTTTCCAAAATTATTCCATACAGCTTTGCTAAAATCGGGCTAATCATAATGGTCCTATAATTAGAGGGAATGTTTCAATCCCTATTTTTAAAAATAGGAATAATGAGGCTTTGCACCAAGGGTTTAGGGAATCCCTCCTTGAATGCTAAATTGAAGAGCTTGTGTATGTGAGGGATAAGGATTGATCCTTCGATTTTAAAAATTTCAGCTTGGTAGCCTTCAATTTCCTTATCTTTCCCATTTGTGAGCCGCTTAACCTTGAACCCTATGTCATCTAAAGAAAAAAATTCTTCCTTTGTAGGGACAATAGGAATGGTGTCCATGGAATTATGGAACTCGTAAATACTTTTAAGGTAGGAATTCTAGTCCCTTAAGGGAATCCTATTATTTTATTTAGTATTGTGTTTTAGAATTTGGCTCCAAAACTTATTAGGATCCAACTTGTATATTTGTGAAAGTTGCACTTACCTTTTATTGATATAGTATATCTTTTTCCCTTTAATTACAGATTTGTATGTATTGATCTTATTGAGTTTTAAGGGCTCATTAGAATAATCCCTAATGGATTTCCTAGCAATTTTACATTCTTTATCATACCAAGGGTTGGTCGTTCTATTATTCATTTTATAGGACACCTCGAAAGAAAAATTCTTAATAGAAATGGAAAGGGTAGTTGCAAAATTATGATAGAGTTCCTCAATGTTGTCCTTATAAGTTAGGAGATTTAATTTACTATTTAAATCCTTTAAGAAAATGTCAACTTTACTTTTTTCAAAGTGAAAATTCTTTTGATTATCATAATTCTCTTCAATGGTGCTCCTATGCATTGAAAATTTTATATTTAGGGTTAAAGGTTTATGATCAGAGTCAAGATCATGGTCATTTAAAAGGTCAAAAGTTGTTATTTAGTTGGAAACAGGGATATCATATATCAAATGATTTACAACACTACTACCTATCCCATGAATACAGGTCATCTGGTTGGAGTTTGGCCACTTCATTACAACATTGCAAATTATTAGGTCTTGAGAGCTACAGAGCTTGATCAACACAGTCATTGGTGTCTGAAATTTCTATGCAAATGCATTGATTAAGAGGGTCAATCTTATGAAGTTGAATGTGAGGAGAAATCGCTTTCTAATATAACAAGCTATGTCTCCTATCCCTCTATGGTGGGATTTTTTGTTCTATGTCGACCATAAGACAAATCCTTCCATGTTAGGGACCTTAGACTCCTCATGCTCCCAAGTTTCAGCTAGACAGATAATATCAATATCACTCAGGATCCAACTTATCATAAGACCTTTACACCATGGAAAGCCATGCCAATTCCAAAAAAGTATCCTGAGTGTCCCAAATTCGTATTTATTATTATCCTTCTGGTCTCTATCCCTAACAATAACTTTTCGATTTCTAATTATTTCCCATTTTCCTTCTTTCCTGGCTTCTTTTACCTTTTGAACTTCCTTCCTTACTTCATCTTGGTCTTCGGGAATGAGGTCTTCAATTATAAATATTCCTAACCCTTTTAAGCTCGGATATTTACTAAGTATTCTATATTTATGGTCATTACAACTTACTTTGACACAGATCAACCTATCTTTGTGATCAATTATTTTTGCTAGCCTCTTTTCTTCTATGAGGTAAGTTGTATCAATTTGTGATTTATTTTATAATTCTTCTTTTACTATTGCTAGTGTATCCTCCTCTTGTTGTTCTTTTATACAAAAAAGTATGAGTTTCAAGGCTCTTTTGTTACGCTCATGGTCTAGTTCGATTAGCTTATTCATTTCCTCTTTGATGGGTTCGATATCCAATTTTTTTTCCATATTACTGAGGGTCAAATTTTTGGTTAGTTTTGCTTCTATCTCTTTAATCCTATCTTTCAAGTTGTGATTTTCTTCAACCCCTCCTTCTTGGGCTATTTTTTTTTATGCTTTTCCATTTCTTGAATTATATTCTTCATTGTCTCCAATTCACTCTTGAACCCTAAGAATCTATCCTCTATTTGAGTTTGAATGGTTTCTTTAATTTGTTTATCAATCATTGCCTCTAGATTTATTTGGAATTTTACATCTCTTTCTTTACTCCTTTTTTCTAATGTTTCTAACTCTATTTGGATTTTAGCATCTCTCTCTTCTCTTATTTTTTTCTACTGATTCCATATAATGTAAAGGATCTCTAGAGTGATTTTGGGGCCTCCCTTTGTTAGGATGAGGTTTTGGAATAGGTGGTGGAGTGCTCATATTGAAAAGAAGAGAAAAAAGATGTAACAATTATTATTATGGATTGACTTTATCTCTCAAATCAACTTTTACTTATGAAACTTAAAATAAAAAAAAAAACTAAAAAATATATATTTAAATATGTTAAATTGAATCAAAGTAAAAAGTGACTCACCTCATTTCAGATGTCAAATTGCTTAACCCATTGAAAAATCCAAAAATAATTTCAAAAACAGCAGAGAAATCTGGAGAAAGTACAAAAATTATTATGAATAAGAAAGGTAAAAACCAAAGAGAAAAAAATATTTTAATACAATTAATATTTTATAATATAATATCATACAAATACAAATATTTGGTAATAATAAATTTTTATATATTAAAAAATAGATTTAACAAATATTTTGGTAAAAATTATTATTTTTATATATTAAAAATAGATTTAATAGTTATAAGTAGTATAAAAATTATTGTATAAAAAAACATATTACATATAAACATAAATATAATATTTTACATAAATATGATTATACTACAATTGAATTGAATTTACAATAACCAATTTTATATAATTAGTGAAAATTATCTTTTCAAAAATTTAATCTTTATTTATTTTTTATAAATTAAAAATATACATTAAATTGATAAATATACAATTAATAATTATTGTTGATCTTATTTATCTTTTAATATTATTTTTTATATTAAATTTTATAATTAATTATTATTATTTACATTATGAAATTTTTTATGATTATAGTTTAAATTTATATAATACATTATATTATTTCACATATAGTTAATGTTATATAATATTATAGTTTAAATTTTATATAATATAATATATTATTTCACATATGATGATGATTAACGTTCATTAAGATTTAATTGGTCTATTGGACTTTAAGAGGGTAAGCGATTACTTGTGATTCTTTAGAATTTTGTTTATGTGCTCAAAAAATATTAAGAGAAGCTTTCCAAGATCACCATATTTTTTTTGTGTTAAGAGGTTAGGAAGGTTGGTAGTGTGATCAATATTTTGAAAGTGAGATTTAATATGGGTATAGGTTGGGCAATCTAAGAGAAAGTGCTTTTCATCTTCAACCTTCTTAGTGTTACAAATGTGACACTCTTTCATCCCATGGTGTTTTAGGAATTGACCAACTCCCAGTTTACTATGGCGTTTTTAATATCTCTATTTTGTAAATTTTAACAATATACATATCCATATTTTATATAATTTTAAAATTTTGCATATCCATATTTATAAATATTTACATTATCTAAGTTTTCTAATTTTAGGAGGAAAGACCTACTTAAACATGTTTAAGTTAATATATAAAAATATAATTAATTTTTTTAAGATAAATTGTGATTTTTTTTATAAACTTTTTTATTTTTTATTTTTTAAATTTACTTATATAATAAAAATATTAAAATCATTTTGATTAATATATTTAAAATTTTGTTTTAAATCATTTAAGTGGTTCTCATAAATATATTTAAAATTTTATTTTATGGTTATAAATTTGTGTACTATTTTTATTTATTTTATTTTTATACTTATGTATGATATTGTTTTGGCATCTCTTATATATAATTATTTTATTACTTTATTTAAAAGTAAATTGTTCAAAATAATAATGAGAATACTAATATACAAAATGTAAATACTTTTTAATACAAATTAAATTATTTAAATAACAATACTTTTAATTTATATTTTTATTGACATAAACATATTTTAAATTTGTTAAAATATATAAACATCTTCCTATCTATATAAAAAATTATAATATTTGAAGAAAAAATTATTTATTATAAAATAAAGTACAAATAATATTGAGAATATTAATATACAAAGTACAAATAATTTTTAAATCAAATTAAATTATTTAAATAACATATTTTGATTAACATAAACATGTTTTATCCCCGGATGGGGTGCTAGTGGGATCCTCGTGGCAAAGGACGGGAGCAGGCACAGTCCGATGCGACACGGAGCCATGTGATGGGCTCGTGCCGCAGGCTGCCTCCCTCCCGGGAGTTTAATTGGCATTTACGTCACGGTAATGGGCATTAACGCAACCCATTTCACCTTTTCATTATTTTCAAATGGCTCGGCTCGTCGTTTTGGTTATCGATCTCTGTGTGCGGTCTGCAGGGCTCCTCCCTTCGCAACGTAGACTGGACCTGGCTCGCCCCTTCTGGACTGTTGTTGACCCAGTCGCTCTCTTGCACCTTTGTTTTGATATTGTCCCGGCCAGTCCCCCTGAGCGCATGAGGATGCGGCTAAGGGGAAGATCGAGGAGGGGCTCTCCCCGGAAGCCCCGTTGACCCTTGGTATCGCCTTCAGATTCACCTTCCACTTGTTCATCCTCCCATCTTCAAACTCAGTCCACCGTCGCCACCTCGCCACCTTCACAGCGTATGCTTTTTAATTCCATGGCCATTATCCCTCGGGTGTCGGCCTCACTTTTGAGGCGCCCTCAGGACCCCTAGATGCAGTTCTCAGACCCAATGCCAATCCCTGGGCCTTTGAGCAACCTGAGCGGTGAACCACCTGCATATGGTGAGCCTAAACGATCACGCCTCCACCCCACAGACCACCTTGATAGCGCGCACTTCAGGGACCGACTGGTCATACTGTACGACTTGGTTTTTGAGCTCAGGCAGGAGGTGGAGGACCTTCAATATCGCCTACAAGCCATAGAAGAAAACGTGGCGAGCTTTCTTCAAATCATCTCTTCTATGCACACGGAGCTCTCCTCAGACCCAGTCGATTCTGCTCCAGGGGAGGCACCTGCTACTGATACAGGTGCAGGCATGGATAGAACGCAGTGACCAGTAGAGGTGAGGTGGGAGAATGAGGAGCGAAGAGGCCAAGCTGAGGACACTGCGTGTGATGAGGGAAAGGAAAAGCAATGGGACGATCAATCGATGTATATTGAAGAAGAACCTTGGACAGAGGACCTCCAAGCCACGTGGATAGGCTATCTGCCAGGTGTTTAGATCACTAGTGTTGTTTGTCAAGTTTTATAAGGCTCATAGTTTAGATGGCAATCAGTTTGAACACTGTTTTTAATGGACTTATGACTTTCTTAGACATTTGAACTGGATGGGCTGGCTGGACTGGTTTCCCCTCTGTTGGGGCAGTCCGGTAACTGCAGCCAGTATATTGCTGTATTTTGGTACCTTTCATCAGCTTTAGCAAGCTCTTAATATAACATATACTTCTTATTTACAAAAAAAACATAAACATGTTTTAAATTCGTAAAAATATATAAACATCTTTCATATGTTTATTAAAGACTCTAATATAAAAAAAAAATTGATGAAAAATTTATTTCATTATAAAATAATAAAAAATAATATATAAAAAGAAAATTCCATGGTATGAAAACTTGGCCATATCTTCATTTTGTAATGTTTCAATCACAAACCAACCTTGTTATAAGAAAAACATAACTTGATGTTGTAATCTAACGAACAAAACCAGATGTTACAATCCGACGATCATAGTAATGTTTCAATGTGACAAACATAATAATGTCCCAATGTGACAAACATAGTAAAGTTGCAATGTGAGAAACATAATAATGTCCCAATATGATTAACATAGTAATGTTGCAATCTTCCAAACACAGTGACTCACAATGTGAGGAACATAAACGAATGTCGCAATGTGATTAACATTGCCCTCTTGTTGCAATGTGACAAACATATCCTCCCATTGAGATGTCACACACATATCATGGCACCACAATGTAACAAATATTTCCAAACTTCGCAATGTGATGACCACAATGCATTGTCACCCTGTGATGTACACAAACTAATGTGGCAAATTGAAAAACATAGACCAACATTTCAATGAGACAAAGAATTCCAAATGTCACAATGTGACAAACATACACCACTTTTGAAATGTGACAAACCTATTTCAATGCCATAATGTGAGAAAAAAAAAACCTATGTTGTGAATCAAAACCTTATGATGTCATGAAAAAAAATGGACGTTACAACATGGCGAACATAGTAATGTTGCAATGTGACAAACATAGTAACATCCCACTACGTCGAACATAGTATTGTTGCAATCTGTCTAAAATAGTGACATGTTGAACATAAACAAACATCACAATATGACTAACAAAGCCCTTTTGTCAAAATGTGAATAGTAACCTTGCAATGTGACAAACATAAATGGACGTAGGAATGTGACGAATATTACCTAAGGACAAAATTTGAATAGTAATGTCACAATGTGACGAAAATAAACAAACGTCACAACTTGACAAACATTGTCATGTCATCACGATGTGACAAATATATATTCACGTAGAAATGTTAGGCATATATTGTGACATCACAATCTGACAAACGTTTTTAAACATCACAATTTGACGACCACAACCCATTGTCGCATTGTGATATACACAAACCAATGTGGCAATGCAACAAATATAGATCAACATTACAATGAGATGAACATTTCCCAATGTCCCAATGTCATGAACATAACCCCGTGTTGGAATGTGTCAAACCTATTCCAACACCATAATGTGACAAACAATCACATTAATTAATAGACCATTAATGTATTAATTAATTTATACATTAGTACTTTGGCACATTAATGTATTGTTGCATCAACGTATTGATACATTATTAATGTATTACTTTATTATTACTTTACTAATGTTTTCATACTTTATTAATTTACTTCCTTTATTGATTATTAATACATTTTGACCTTCGTTTATGTTTGCAATATGAAAACCATAAATTTCTGAATGCTACAATGTAACGAACATAATTGACTATCAACAATGCCATAATGTAACAAAAAAAACCCTACATTGCAAAAAAAACTCATGTTGTCATGTGATAAACAAAAAGGGATGTTACAACATGATGAACCTAGTAATCCTTTAATGTGAATAACATAGTAACATCTCACTATGGAAAACATAATATCATTGCAATCTATCAAAAATAATAACGTCACAATGTGTTGAACATAAAAGGTCAATGTATATGCCAAAAAGGGTAGGGGACAAGGGAAAATCTTGTTTGACTCTGATATTGCAGTTGACCTCTTTTGACCATCCCTCAGTGTTTTTAAACTTATAAATAATGATATCATACATCCTTATTGCAACAACCCTCAACTTGAGAGACACTTTTATCTCTTCCAACCTATTCCAAAGGTTTTTCCTAGGAACTATGTCAAAATCTTTTCTAAAGTCAACAAAACAACAAAAAAGATTGGTTTTAGTATTGTGGAATCCCCCTACAATGATCCTAAAGGAAACAAGATGGTCTACAGTTGAATGATATATTCTAAACCCGGCTTGTCCTTTATCTCTTTTACCATGACTTTCTAGCCAAAGGCTAATCTTCTTTTCCAAAATAATTCCATAAAGCTTGGCTAAAATTGGGCTAATCATAATGGTCCTATAATTAGAGGGAATGTTTCTATCCCCATTTTTAAAAATAGAAACAATGAGGCTTTGGATCAAGGGTTTAGGGAAGCCCTCGAATGATCAATTAAAGAGCTTGTGTATGCGAGGGATAAGGATTGGCCCTCCAATTTTAAAAATTTCAGCTTGGTAGCTTTATGTCCTTAGCTTTCCCATTTGCGAGCCACTTAACCCTGAACTCTATGTCATCTAAAGAAAAAGCTTCTTCCTTTGTAGGGACAATAGGAATGGTTTCCATGGAATTAGGGAACTCGTAAATACTCTTAAGGTAGGAATTCCAGTCCCTTAAGGGAATCCTATTATTTTATTCAGTATTGTGTTTTAGAATTTGGCTCCATAACTTGTTAGGATCTAACTTGTATAGTCGTGAAAGTTTCTCTTACCTTTTATTGATATATTATGTTTTTTTCCTTTTAATTAGGGATTTGTACATATTGATCTTATCGAGTTTTAAGGGCTCATTAGAAATATCCCTAATGAATTTCCTAGCAATTTTACATTCTTTATCATACTAAGGGTTGATCTTTCAATTATTCATTTTATAGGACACCTCGAAAGAGAACTTGTTAATAGAAGTGGAAAGGGTAGTTGTAAAATTATGATAGAGTTCTTCAATGTTGTCCTTATAAGTTAGGACTTTTAATTTACTATTTAAATCCTTTAAGAAAATGTCAAATTTACTTTTGTCAAAGCGCAAATTACTTTGATTATCATAACTCTCTTTAATGGTGCTCCTATGCATGGAAAATTTTAGATTTAGGGTTAAAGGTTCATGATCAGAGTCAGGCTGATGGTCACTTAAAAGGTCAAAAGTTGTTATTTGGTTGGAAACGGGGATATCAGATATCACATAATCTACAACACTACTACCTAGCCCATGAATATAGGTCATCGGGTTGGATTTTGGCCACTTCATTACTCCATTGCAAATTATTAGGTCTTGAGAGTTGCATAGATTGACCAATGCAGTACCAAACAAATTCTAAATTAGGTCTTAAAAGCTTCTTTTGTAGTTATTAGATAAAATAAGGTCCTGATATAGCCATAAAGGATTATGGTTGGATTCATTACTTAAAAGAGTAGCTTGTTTAGTTGCAGTACTAGCATTAAAGTCTCCTAGCAGGAGGATATTACCTTCATTTTTCAAATTATAAATATCTTGTTCTAAATTATTATAGGGATAATTTTTATCTAGATTATTTTTCTTATAAAAAGTAGAATTAATAGGTGCAAAATAAAAAATTGCTATATACATCTTCTTAGAATTGGTGTCTAAAATTTCTATCCAAATGTATTTATTAAGAGGGTCAATCTTATGAAGTTGAATGTGAGGAGAAATATCTTTCTAATATAACAAGATATGCCTCCTATCCCTCTACAATTGGATTTTTTTTCCATGCCGACCACAAGACAAATCATTCTATGTTAGGGACCTTAGACTCCCAATGTTCCCAAGTTTCATCTAGACAGATAATATCAATATTAGTTGAGCTCCAACTTATCATAGGACCTTTTCACCATGGAAAGCCAGGCCAATTCCAAAAAAGGATCCGAAGTGTCCCAAATTTCTATTTATTATTATCCTTCTCATGTCTATCCCTAACAATAATGTTGGAAAATATTTAATAGACAGTGCATGCTTATATACTTGTCATTGATGGCAAGTACAATATTGAAGATGGCATGAGTACAGAAAGTAATAGATGGGCATTATGAGAAGACGCTGCAGAGAAGATTCGGGATTCGAATAAGCTCAGAAGAGATAGTGCAGAGGATTGTTGGTAGATCATCGATGGCAATATTAGAGTAAGCGGAACAAAGTAAGCTCAGTAGGAGAAGCATTTCTAATCGTTAGATCCCATTCAAAATTTCTGAAAGAAGGAGGACCGTCAGATCTATTAGTAGACAAGAAGAACACGCAGAAGAGGAGGATAGATCTTAGGTGTTAGATCTGAGCATCAGATTCAATCATCATTGGATCATGAAGGACCTACACGTTCATTAAAGTGCAAGGAGAAATGGGCTCACAAAATCTCGAAAGAAGGAGGACCGTCCATCTTTAGGCAGGACACGTGGTGAAAGATCATCATGTTATTGATTGGAAAGTCAAAGGAACAAGGTTCCCTAACCTCTTGAATTCACGATATGAAAAATCATGAAACTATCTTAGCCATCAGTTTGAGGTTTGTTCTGGACCATTGATCTGAGCTCCATCTCGGAGCTTCACTTATCGTGACTTGGAGAGGTAAGAAACATAAACATCGAAATCACGATATGCGAAATCGTGATTTAATCCTAGCCTTCAGATCAAGGTGTGTTCTGGACCATTGATCTAAGATCCAACTCGAAGCTTCGCCTATCGTGACTTGGAGAGGTAAGAAACATAACCATTGAAATCACGATATGCGAAATCATGATTTAATCCCAGCCGTTAGATCAAGGTGTGTTCTAGATCATTGATATGAGCTCCAACTCGGAGCTTCGCCTATCGTGACTTGGAGAGGTAAGAAACAAAACCATCGAAATTGCAATATGAAAAATCACAATTTAATCCCAGCCGTCAGATCAAGGTGTGGTCTTGACCATTGATCTAAGCTTCATTTCAGATTTTTTCCTATCACGACTTGGAGTGAAAAGAACCTCTATCGAAGAAATCGTGAGATACGAATTCACAATGAGATCTGGACCATAGATTCATCGAGATCGTGGACCATTGATCTCAGCTCCATCTCGGGGTTTTAGGGATCGTGACTTGGAGAGTCGAGATGCCCCATCTCCAGACTCACGAAATGTGAATTCACAAAAAGTACTTTTTGCATAAGCGCTTGGTCATGGCCATGGTCATATAGAGGAAGGAGCTAGCACAAAAAATCTCTGTATCGGAGCTTCGGAGGTCACGACATGAAGTGTCGAGACACTTGGCCACAGGAATTCCGAAATGCCAAAACCCGATTTAAAGGCAATATTAATAAAGTTCATCCAACGGTGCAAATAAACATGAATATGATTGGAGGGCTATTGTTCTCTCTCATAGTTAATTCATTAGTTACAAATCAGTTAGAAAAACTGATTCATGATTCATGATCGGTTGGTGTTTCAGTTGCTTAGACGGTTTTGTTTTGCCAAATAAGATGCGAAGTGTAACTGTTGTGGGTTTGGTGCATAAAAGAAAAAGAGACAGACTATGTGAGGTTGATTGTTCTAGAGGAAAAATGAATTAAACTGTAAAAAAGGGAAAATCACAGGATGCGCAGTGTGAGACTGAAAATATGTGCAGTCTGAGATAAAACTTAGCGAAGAGTAATAGATAAGGAAAAGACTTGAAGCAGAGAAGAATGATAGAACAAGTTGAAGCAGAGCAGAATGACAGAACAAGTTGAAGTAGAACAGATTTGCAGAATAGACAAAGGAAGAGAAGAATTGCATAATAGTAAGAAGAAGACCAGATTTACAGAACAAAGAAGAAGTGGTAAGAATCGATTTATCTGTGTAGTTGGTTGTTTAATTTTTCATTTATATTCTAGGGTGGTTGGGAGGTTCTAGGGAGGAATTTTGTCCTCAGAGGTTCAAGTGGGAGCTTGAACACAGGGAGTTGTAGCTTCCATCTGGTTGCAGCAAGAGAAACCAGGGTGGCAGAGTGGTAAAAGGGAGAACAAGTGTTCTCTGTTATACAGGTTGGAGTCTGTGTAACTGGAAGTTGGTGCTTCCATCTAGTTGGTGCTGGAACATTAAGGGAGTTGGTGCTTCCTTCTAGTGGGTGCTAGAGAAACCAGAGATTTGGTGCTCTCAAACAAGTTGCATCTTGTAAAACAGAGGTAGCAGCCTCACATTGAGTTGGTGCTCAATTATAGTTGATTTACAAAACTTAAAAGACTTCCTATAATTTCGAAGAAGAAGAGGTTTTCTCCCTTTTTGGGTTTCCTCGTGAAAATCTATCTTTGTGTATACCTTATGTGTGACTGATGCTCATTACTTTTATTGTCCAAATGTTGTATAATGTTGATGATCACTTGAAGAAAGATTAAGAATGTATTAATAGACTTAAACTTGTTTAAGCACAATAACAACTGATTCACCCCCCCCTCTCAGTTTTCTTAGTAATTTCAACAATTGGTATCAGAGTGGGTTCCTTTT
>JASDQU010309475.1:0-16249 GCA_032191745.1 Picea mariana
AAGATGTCTCTCTTTCCACCTCCAAGATTGTCGCTCCCATAGCAACCACGTCAGAGCTAGTAACTCCAGGCCATCGTTGTTTCCACCTAATGGACGTCGTTCTTGCCATGTCCAAGAGAGTCGCTCCCATAGAAACCACGTCGAGAATAATACCTTGTCCCATCGGTCTTGCCACCTTCAAAACGTCTCTCTTGCCACCTCTGAAACATCTCTCTTGCCACCTTTGAAATGTCTCTCTTGCCATGTCTGAAACGTCTCTCTTGCCACCTTTGAAACGTCTCTGTTGCCATGTTTGAAACGTCTCACTTGCCACGTTTGAAACGTCGATCTTGCCACATTTGAAACGTCGGTCTTGCCACATTTGAAACGTCTCACTTTCCACGTTTGAAACGTCGGTCTTGCCACGTTTGAAACGTCCCGTTTGCCACGTTTGACACATCGGTATTGCCACGTTTGAAATGTCCCTAGACGTCGGTCTTACGATGTCAATATGGGGCTGGACAATCCAATTTATGATGACATGTGGCGTCATATAACGTCGCAATACCGATGAAAACTAGGTCGTCGAAAAAATGACGTCCTGTGAAACGACATTTGAGGGGGTCTGAGGTTTGTCGGTCTTCCGACAATAGAAAGTGGCAATTGCATCGAACGCGCCATCGAAATTTGACCCAAATGCACTAGTGTGAACAACTCTTCTTAAAAACACCCTTTTTAAAGGCCCACGTGCCCTGCTCCATTACAGCGCGCGTGTACCTACAAAAGCACGAAAAATGGAAAGTTACTGATGGAACACATAGTTTTGGGTAAGTTAACTAAAAATTTCGACCATGCATGGCCAGTCACTTGACTAAATACCTAGCTCCTTCTAGCCTATAAAAGAAGGGTTATGGGTCCCATTTGAGAAGAGGAAAAACATAGTAAAGAAACTCTACCCGAATTCGTATTCCCCTTTGCCCAAGATTCTACAACCATTTTGTGATTTCAACAAAGAAGAGAAGAAAGTGTGTTAGCAATTGGTGCATAGTAAAAGAGGAGCCCAGGACCAGATTCATGGAGCAGTGGTCGGCTTCATCATTGTAAGTTGCTTTAGTGAAGTTAATAATAAATAAGTACTTTTCCCATCCCACCATATGAGGTTTTCATTGTTTATTGTGTACATGTTGATTAAATCTCTAGCCCATTAATCCATAGATCAAATGCAGGTGGAGTTCTTTGTTTGTCTTTTGTGAATGCAAGTCAGTCTTAGGAGGAGAGTTGCAGTCAAAGAGCGACCAAGCGTGAAGAGGGATCAATATCAAATGCCAAAAATAAGGTATGTTCACTTGATCTTCTTAACTGTGTATTTGCTTAAGAATAATGGGGATTAGGTCTAGGATGATGGTAAAAAGTAGGAATATTTAGGTCTTTTCTGCATGCATGATAAAACCCTAAGTGGTAGTCCGTAGGGGGATTTCCCACTCACAACATAATTTGCGTACATGTTGATTAAATATCTAACCCATTAATCCGTAGATCAAATGCATGTGGAGTTCTTTGTTTGTCTTTTGTGAATGTAGGTCANGAGAGACCAAGCATGAAGAGGGATTGATATCAAACGCCGGAAATAAGGTATGTTCACTTGTTCTTCTTAACTATGTATTTTCTTAAGAATAATGGGGATTAGGTCTAGGATGATGGTAAAAAGTAGGAATCTTTAGGTCTTTTCTGCATGCATGATAAAACCCTAAGTGCTAGTCCGTAGGGGGATTTCCCAATCACAACACAAAGGTCATTTATATTTAAGTAAACAATCAAAGCTTAAATCCATGGTACTTTCTGAGCTTCATTCTACACCCACAGCAGGGCACTTTGGGTTCACCAAAACCTATGACACGGTCAAACATTCCTTTTTCTAGGAAGGTATGAAATAGGACATTCATAATTTTGTCGTTGAATGTGATGAGTGTCAACACAACAAGGGAAAAACAGTCAAATCTCTGGGCACACTACAACCGCTCTCGATTCCACCTTTTATTTGGAAGGATATCTCTATGGATTTTATTACTGGCTTACCCAAATTGGGAAATAAATCAGTCATCATGGTGGTTGTTGATCGCCTTTCCAAGTATGCTCATCTCTACACCCTTAAACACCCATTTACAGCATCCATGGTGGCTGAAATTTTCATGGATCAGGTCTTCAAGCTTCATGGCATGCCGCACTCTATTTTTTTTTATCGCGACCCAACTTTCTCAAGCAATTTTTGGCAAGAACTATTCAAGATACAAGGCATCGAATTGCATCTCATCACAGCTTATCATCACTAGGATGATGGCCAAACGAAAGTTGTCAACAAGTGTTTGGAAACATATTTCAGGTGTTTTTCCTCGAAAAATCAAAATCAAAGGGCTCAATGGTTACCCCTGTTTGAATGGTGGTACAACACTTCATACCATACAACTACACGCATGACTCCTTTTGAAGCAGTATATGGACAGAAGCCACCTTCAGTTCTCTCCTACTTACTGGGTGCCTCGAAGGTCCAAGTGGTTGACTAAACGCTTACATCTTGAGAGGCTACTCTTATTACACTCAAAGAGAATTTGGTCATGGCACAGAATCTCATGAAGCAACAAGCAAATCAAGGTCGCTCTGAACGTCAATTTGCAAAAGGGGATCAAGTGTTTCTTCGACTGCAACCTTACAAGCAAACTTCCCTCAAGGTCAAGCAATGTCAAAATCTAGCACCCAAATTTTATGGTCCTTATACCATTCTTAAGCATGTGGGACAAGTAGCATATCAGTTAGCTTTGTCCAACCATTCTAAGCTACATCATGTTTTTCATGTTTCATGCTTAAAGAAGGTGATTGGAGCTAAGTGCCAAATTCAAACCAACCTTCCTGAGATAGCTGAAGAAGGATCCATTTGGTTACAGCTAGAAGTAGTTTTAGACCAGTGCTAGTCCAATGGAAAGATACAACTCCAGCAAATGCCACTTGGGAACTAGCTTCCATTTTGCAACAATTTCCTCATCTTAAGCCTTGAGGACAAGGTTGTTTTTAAGGGGGCGGACATGTTAGGGTCCTAACCCACACATAGGTAGAACAATATATTCGGATGTAATAAAGGTCAATATTAATAAGGCCTTTCAATAAAAGAGAATAAGGCAGATGTAAGAAGACCTAATAGAAGCTTCCGCTTCTAGAAGGATCTTCCTCTAGATGTTTCTTTTAATAGACATATTTAGTATAAATAGGAGTCGAGGGTATGAGAACCCTATCTTGTATATTATTGTGATAAAGCTCTGATTAACTGAAGGTTTCCCCCTCGAAGAGGCTCGTGAACATTGCTTTCAGATTCAAAGTGTTATTCTTGTTTTTATTCTTATATCATTTCAGTGCTATTGTGGTGAATGTTCTAGTTATATTGATGTTATTCTGCCATTTCTATCATTTTATTTTTGTTCTGCATACATTTTATATCTGGTATATTACACATTTACTGTAATAATTTAGGTCTGCTTTCCATTAGGAGGAAAGACAAATTTGGATGAAGAGTTGTTGTATAATGGAGCATCGCAGCAGCTTTAGTGGGTTGAATTTCTTTAGGCAATTTGAAGTAAATACTGGAAAACTTTCTACTGAATATATAAATAGTTTCATTGCTATGCCTTTCCAAGGTATAGAACTCAGTAAGTTGTAGATCCAAAGATTTTTTCTTACCCCAAAACCTTAAAAAGACATTCTTCAACTCCTCCCATGAGCTAATTGTCTCTAGATGCAAATGTTTGAACCAGTCTTTGGTGTCCTCTTTCAAGGATTGAGAGAAGGCCCTCATACAAACATCATCATGGTCAATCTCAAACAAATCTATAAAATGCTCAAACCCTTGGATGTGCTTTTCAGCTGAGATGACATCAGATTCCCCATCAAACACAGGTTGATACTCATAGTTCTTTGGAGGGAAATTGTGGATGACTTGGGGTAGCTTCAAGGGTATGTATCTATGTTGGGTCTTGGAGGACGTTGGACCAAGTACAAGAGGAGAAATATCAGCCTTGGCTTCATGGGGCTAAACAACTTGGTCATGGTCATCACATGGCCTAAATGGAAATTTTTTATCAAGATCAGTGATACAGTGACGATATGCATGTACAAATTTAAGAGGAGGATATACAATTGCAAGATTCTCATGATCATCATTAGAATGCAGCAGGTAAAGAAAAATTTGTTTTGCATGTTCAAGGAAGGAGCAGAGGTAACTTATAACAAATAGTAAAATGCTTTGGAAGAGATCCCATTTGAAGTAATTGTTTTCTTCCATGATGCCTTTTCATACCTATGTCAAGGGATCTCATCTTCCATTGGAGTCTCTGAATTATATTTGAAGTTCGAGTGGAGTCACCAATAATGTTTTGGAAGCTGGATTCTGCATTGAGAGTGGACTCACCATTGAAAATTATGGACTCTTCTACCAGTGGAATCACCTTCAAACTGATTTTTGATGTGTGGAGTCGTCAGAGTAGGAATACATCCAATATGTGCCTAAGTGTCTACTACTCTAAGACCTTAGAACTTAAATATGTCGTTCTTTCCTAGGGAAAAATTTTCAATTTTGTCCCCAGCAACGGTGCTAGAATGTTAGCACCCTATAAATCTGTTTGGCTGTCAAAGAAGAGGACAGGGGTAACTATTTCAACTAGCTTTAGAGATGAGGCACTAGACTGCTCAACTCATAGAGGGCTCTCTCGTGTCACTTGATATTTCTTTGAAAATCAGTGGCTAGATTTGTTGAGTGTTATAAAGTTGCTAAAAGAATAGAGGTGATATTTGGGCTATGGAGTTGAACATGAACAATGCATTTACGAATCATGGGAATTATCAAGAGGAAAAGGCTAAATGAGGCAATGAGTCTAAGTTTAAATTAAAAATTTGCATGGGAACAGAGGAAAAGAGAAACACATAATTGCATCAGAGCATATTTAAATGAATTCTGACCTAGTTAAGAAGAGAATCACATGAATTTAAATTGCTAAGTCTAGAGAATCATCAGAGGAATTCCAAACTTTTAAATCTCCAATTCAAAAGAGGAAATTGTGAATGCAATTTCAGAGACACAAGAAATACATACTACGAAAGGAAAACATAACTCATATCACAGCCAATTAGAATCTTTTCATAAACAGTTCAACAACCGCTTCTGCATTATATATTCAATTTAGCTCCATGATTTTACAAAACCTTCCTGCTATGAGGGAAGGGCCCTCTTTCTCTCATGCTTTCTATATCCTCAAGATGATATATATATATATAGAGGATTTACTCGTGGGATTCAAAAAAATTAAACTTCCCCATAATTCTAAAGATAGAGGCCAGTTACAAAAAAGGAGTAATGTATAATGATAGTTCTCATACTTTAAAGAGATCGTTATGAATAGATCTGACATATCTGAGGATTTTTCTTTGAATGCAATATGTCCAAAATTTACTGGAACGTACTCAATTCTACCTGAGAATTTATTCCAGCTTGGTGATTTCTTCCTTTAGAGTGCTCAACCAGACTGGTTGATTTTCCCCAATGCTCTCAACCGCCTCAGCTCTGATTTCCGCCTTATGTCATTTGCTCCACTTCTTCTTCACTGCTCACTTGTAGAGTTCATCCACATGTCCGTTGATGATTATATCCCTCATGAGAGGATTTAGTCTGACCTATGATTATGGTTCTTTCGTAGGGTCAGTATGGAATTTGGTTGCTAATATCTGTGCAATCGACTTTTCTTTCTTACTCATTGATAAACTTGTCATGTTAGTTGAAAATCCTATTTCACTAGATATTGTTTGATTGGCTTTGTCCATGTCTTCCAATTTTGCAGAGAAACGATTTTTATTTTCCTTAACTCTACAGAAATTAAGAAGTCGGTCCAGTTTGAGATTACTCTACTTATGAATGAAACAATGATTGCCCGGAGCAGAATAACGCCACCCATATTTTGAAGATTGGTAGTCATTGAGTTCTAATCATGAATTATTAACAAGATTACTTGTAGGTACATTGGTTTATCATGCTTTACCAATCTATTTCGAATGATGAGCCTTTGATTTAGTTATCCAGCGACATTCACCTAGAATTGCATGGACATGAAGTACCTGAATGAGTGGCATGAGGTGATTTGACAATCCGTCACCTTCCCCCACATGAATTGTTGATTTGACGTATTCAAATGACATTAGAACATGTGACATCAGGGGTTTTGGGAAAGCAGTTTTAGGCAGACCACTTTTCACACCGATGTACCTCTGAGGGCGCCACGCATCCATGAATGAAACCATGGTAGTTTTCCCTGGCCTACCTTCTCATAATTAAACTTCGTACTATTTATCCGCCTGATATAGGTCTCGGTAGTTGATCTGGGACGTTTCAAAATCTACGGTCTATTGGATCCTTTATTTTACGCTCTCGTTATATTTGTCTACATGCCGCCATATGTGACCTGGTCCTCCAAATCGCACCATGTCTCTACATCTCTTTAGTGCCCCACTAAATCTAAAACTCGGATTTCATGTATAATCGTTATGGTGATAACACCTCGTTTTCGATCAGCGGCATCAAAAAGGGATTTATCCATCTCAACTTTTGTTTGAAAGGTTTCTAATCTTCCTTGAGAGGGATAACATGTTGGATTACTTTAGTGTCATAAACCTTAAGATCATCATAGATCCATGCAAAAACGTTGGGGAACTCCTTCTTGAGTTTCACGTATTCTTGCTTGACCTATGGACTGATCGTTTTCAATAATTTTAACATCTTTGGGTTTTCCTCTGTCCCAATGTTGTAGTCTTCCACGTCTTCTAGGCTTGCAGTGATCTTCGGTTTTTTAGCCATGCCATTCTCGTCAAACAACGTTTCTAGCGGCACTGACCCCTTTGGGATGATGTTATTTTTTAGTTGGATTATGTCCCTCCCCATGATATGGTTTTGGAAAGGGTCCTCGTTACTGTGTGCATCTGCGCTCTCATCTTGGTCGGAGCAGTATTCCCCATTAATGTTTGTATTAGCAAACTCATCTCTCATAAGGAGGAATCTCTCCACCTTCTTGTCATCATCAAACACTTGCCAATGTTTGATATTATCAGGAACTGTTGACCTATGCTTGACCTTGATTTCATATATTTTGTTTGGGAAGATGGGGATCCTAAAAAATGAGGCCGAGGTGGGAAACGTATCAATGATCTAATTTTTCTCTCTGGGGACAACAGATAATTCATACTCTGAAAATCCTTCGAGGAGGTCCAACGCCAATTTCTTGTACGCTCTGAGCCTAGGGTGTTTGGTCTGATATACGTCCTTTACCTGATAGATGCAGTTTCAAAATCTTCATCCATGTCTAGGCCGCTTAGAAATATGATCACCATGTCATTTTCAAGGGAAGAAAGACAACTTTGAAACACTTTGTCTTGCTATAAATATTGTTGAACATCTACATTAGTTTCAGGAGAAGGAAAATGACCTTTAAAAACAATTTCTTGATCAGCTTCTTCTTTTTCAATATGGTGGTTAAGCACAAGTTGCAACTCTGAATTGGAATACCTTTTCAAGTAATGATCATCTAATTCATGTGAATGTCGTTGGTCTTCCTCAATGATAACAATCTTTTCATGTAAAAAAGTACCACTGTGAATACAGTCAAAACTCCCTTTTTTCTCTGGTATATCATGATTTTCTTTCAACCATTCAAAGGAAGAAAAACATAATGGAAGAGAGTTTTTATTTGCAAGTCCACTCAGTTATTCATATTCAACATCATGCCTGGATGCTTTTTGATTTGAAACATAATAGACATTTTGTTTCAACAGTTCGAAAGAGGAAAAACACAATGGCAAACCTTCTTCATTTTCTTCACTGTTGTCATAGGCACATTTTCCAACTTCTTTGGATTGCTGAACACACTTATTTTCAGGTTCGTCTTCGACCAATGGCTGCAAATTTGTACTAACAAGAACTTCTATGTAATAAGTATCAGGGTTACCAAACACATGAGAAGATTTAAGCAATTTCTTGTCAACTTTTTTCAGTGAATCAGTGTGATTTGGCATCAACACACATTCCCTTGCTTCAATGATTGTCTTATAACTT
Source organism: Picea mariana (assembly GCA_032191745.1). NCBI lineage: Eukaryota > Viridiplantae > Streptophyta > Pinopsida > Pinales > Pinaceae > Picea > Picea mariana. The sequence continues at coordinate 8,117 of JASDQU010309475.1, forward strand.
TCTTTTAAAAATTTAAATGTAGAAAAGCATAAAGGAAAAGAATTTTCTTCAGTTGATTCCATACTTTCTTCTTTGTAATTGTGATATGTAGGTGTTACCCATGATTTTGGTCATCATGATGATGTATTGATGATGGTGAACTCAGGCTCCTCATAAGAACTTTCTCCTGAGAAAAGTTACATTTATCTCTTTCTAGAAAACTTAATTTTGAAGAGGGTTCACAGGTTGCTAGTATAACAGGGTGCGAGAATGACCCATTCTCGCAGGCTTCCTTAAGACAGGGTGCAGACTTCTCGCACTGTGCTGAATAGATAGGGTGTGAACTCATCCTAAAGCTTGGAAAAAGATGAATTCTCGATGGTTCTATAAGAGAATCTTCTAGAAGAATGGGTTGGCATTCGAATGGTTATCCTTGTACTGGATTTCCTGATATTGTGGGATCATTTTTATCCAAGTAACTATCTCATTCTCTCCTATATATTGAAGGAATTCTCATGGAAAAGGTTAAGCAAGATTCATTGGAGAATTGGTGAAAGAATTGTGTGAAGGACTTAGCTTGAACAGGAGCTTGGAGACTCTAGCAAGTCTATCAAGAGGATTTGATCTTCTTCATACAAGGATTGAGCAAGTGTGTGTGTTGGAGCCAAGAGCCATTGAAAGGGAGATTGCAACATCAAGGTGATCAGGTTGTAATGTTCTACTTTCAATTAATATGATACAGCGGCATGTCCCTTTCCCATAAAGCTATTCTCACTTTATTGTGTAATTCCTTGATCATACACATAAGTTTTGATAGTTGAATATATTTTTCTATCTTCACTTTGGTTGGTTTGTGTTGTCTTGGTCTTGACCTCACGAGAGCACTAGAGTGAAGCGGGAGCAACANTGTTCCTCCCTACTAGCTAATTCAATGGTCAAAACTTAGGGAAAGAGTCATGTCCTGTCTTGTTTTGTTCTAGATCTAGGTGGATCTAAGGAGATCTGTTAGTGTCTACACCTACTGATTAGTCCGATAACAAAATTGGCGACTCCACTGGGGAACATATCCCATTTTCTTTGTGGTTTTTGGTGTTTTTCCTTGGCCATTTTCTCTTTCCTTACCTTTCTCCATTCATATCAATCTCTAAGTCTTCAGGATACCTTGATACACCCTCTGGGTCCAGAGGCCTCTTCAAATTTTGTGTCTTTTTCCAAAAATTTGACTAGTTTTAGACATTCTCACACTACACTCTATAGTAGCCTATGAGAACATACTGAGTTTGCACCCTGCCTTTAGGTTCATTGTGAAGTTCCCGCACTCTGCTCAAAGCTCACCTGCAAGAATCACCTATTCTCTCACTGTGTAACACTCTCAGCCTGCGAACCCATTTTTTCACAATTTTTTCTTTAAGAATTTGGCATGATCAACTGCCTAGATCATTATAAATGCCTAACTAAACCTTTGTGGACCTTTGGTTGGTGTTCTCTTGTCTTCGTTTTTGTGCACGAACAGTCTTAGGATTTCAAAGGCTCTTCCTGTCACTTTTGTCTTGACTTTCATTTCTTGACTTTTCTCTGCAAAGATATACTCTCTGATTTTGGAATCTGAGTGTGCTTGATTGGTTAAGGACTGGTGATCGGTTGAAATTTAAGTTTCTTTGTCTTTATCATTTGCTTATTGTTTGAAAACTCATTTTTCTCATGCATTTGAAAAGACTAGTTTGGTTTGCTTGTTATTTTTGTTTCCATTGAAAGAGTGGTTTGGATTTTTATCTATTGCTTGTTCATTGGTTTTTGATTTTCTGCACTCTCACCATCAGGGTGTAGGTCCTTTTTGAAAAGTGAACAAACGTTTTTCTTTCAAAAAATCATTTTCGTCTTTGAAAACATTGAAAATCAATTGTTGAAATTATTGAAAAAGAAACAATAGAGAATTGTTATTGATGCGTGATTTGTTGCATTTGCATTCTCAAGGAAATTTTGTATTGTAGTTCAAGGTTGATCTGGAAAATTTCTCTTTCCCTCCCGTACATAGGATTTATTGACTGAAAATTGATACATTGCATTCTTATCCATGCATCGTTGGGTCAGAGTCTTATACAACATTAGTTTCATCGTTGTTTCCTTTGAGTAACAACAGCCCCTAATAACACTGCGCAATCATAAAATTTAACTAGTAACTCTTTTCTAGGGCTCTATTACACCAACATTTAGCTAGGCTAGCACTTTGGAGTAGGACGAGAGATACACTCTCCAAAGCACAAAACACACAATAGCATCTTGTGTTAAGGAGTGTTAAATTCCATTTGCAACATCTTGTCCTGGGAAGCCCTTCTCACACAAGGGTCAAGCACGAGGTCGCATTGATATTGACAGAGTTACTCCCCCTGCTTTATTGATATTGGTGTAGAGATTGCACGTATTATGGGGGTCACTCAGAGGTATACCCACAATTATGAGTGGAAGCCTTTTGAGTTGACTGCGAGCTAGATACCCTGCCCTTGTGTGTGGATCGGACTATCAACTGTCCCCCCAAGATTTATTTTTTTCAGTGGTAACCTTAGTGGCCTATCTTTCTAGGGTCTTACACAAGGTGACTGTGAAGGGGAAAGTCTTCATGGTACCTGGAATTGAAGTTGGCCAAACTCACTTGGGATCCTTGCAGGGTATACCCATGATTATGTGTGGGAGCTTGCACCAGGGTGTAAGTCCGTTAAGCAGGTCATCAGCGTAACTTTTCCACCTTAGCCCAGCCCCTTCTCATCTCGTTGTTCTGACATTGGATTTCATCACCAACTAGTGGCTTCGGAATTAGAAGGTCTTGTTTGCTTGGTGTTGCTTCCTAGATTTTGTTTCCTAGCACGTGTTGTTTGTTTATCAAAGTTGACCATAGGATTTTCTTCGTGAAGTTTGTCACTCGGTTACCATAGCTCCTCCACGTCGTTCACGTAGAATGCAGGGTTTATCTCCAGAGCATCTGGAAGGTTCTCAACCCTTGCCTACAAGTACACCTAAGGGCTCTCCTCAGTAAGATGAAGTCCCTGTCATCACCACGCCACAAGTGGAATGAACTGACTCTCTAGAACATTTTCGAATCACCAATACTCGAGAGGACTTTCGACTTCACCCTGATTTTGAGCAACTGCTTATGCGACTAAATTCTTCTGGAGACTTAGTTGTTACATCTTCTGGATCACCAGCTGGACCCTTTCTCGACATAGCAGGCCAAGATCTTTTTTGGTCTACAGGTGTTTTTTGATGGGACCTTTTTGGTCCAGGTTCACCTATGATTTCTGAAATCACCCCACCTGTGATTTCTGCAATCTCTAGTCTAGAGAAAGTACCTTTTACTACCACCTATCGCTTTATTGTCCCTATCGAAATGGGCCATCACATAGATACTACGGGTGTTCCAACCAGGTTTACTGCATTCAGTCTCGCTCCCATTAGCACACCGCGAATGCCCAACATCACTCCGACACTACCACCTGGATACCCTGTGTTGAATGCTTCCATTCCTACTCCTGCGCAAACCCCATCTGGCTCTCCTAGTGGTCCTTCTTCTTCTGGGCACTCTCTTCTCGATTTTATTCCAACACTCCCTCAATTTCCTTTTGGAGGAACTTCCTTGTCTTCTACTGGTAGTCTTAATCCTAGTGGCACTATTCCGTCATTCACACCAAATTATCATATTCATGTTGGTGGAAAATTTCACCAAGGTGGCATACCTCAACCCCCTTTCAGCGAGCACATTCCTGTTGGAACGCAAGTCCCAATTGGAACACAACCCTCAATTGGAACACTGCCCACAATTGGAACACCACCTTCGATGGGAGGATTGACCCCACCTTTTGGACAAAACATACCTCCATCCTTGGCCCAGTATTGGAATTAGTTGATACAACATCCTCCCTAATCGACTGGGGGCAGTAGCTTCCCACTGCATCCGTAATACCCCCTAGTATGGGCCAACCATATCCAAGTTTGTTCAATCCTATTTGGGGCTCGACTGCTCAAACTCACGTTCCTGTTCCAGGATACAATCCCATGAGCTATTATCCTCTCCAACCACCACCGAATCTACCTGGGTCTTCACATTATATGCAGGCTGCTTATGGTCCTACTAGTTTACCGACGGGGCTTCCTCCCCAAATCCACCAGTACCCGTAGGTGAATTGACAGTTACCCTTTATCACCACTTTGGATCTTCCGGATTTGTCCAGGATTTTAAATGATCCAATTCGTCACTCTCCCCAATGGCCTGCTATACCAACCAAGATACCATCGAACATTCCTACATTCGATGGTAAAGCGGGAGAGGACCTGAACAATCATGTTATGACTTTTCACCTCTAGTGCTCATCCAACTCGTTGATGGATGACTCTATTCATTTACATCTTTTTCAATGAACCCTCACAGGTTCTGCTGCGAAGTGGTATATAGAATTGCCACCAGGTTTCTTCTCTGACTTCAACACGCTAGCTATGGCTTTCCTCACACATTACCAGTTACTGATCCGTTATGACACGGGGACCGATATTTTGACTTCCTTCAAACAGAACAAGGCCACTCATATATCCGATCACATTCATGAGTGGCGACGGAGACGACATCTCATTAAACTCGAACTCCCCGATCAGTTGCTAGTAGAATGGTCCACAAAATCCTTTGTGAACGACATCGATCGTGACATTGCCATGGTTGGAGTAGTCACGGAAGAACAGGCCATAAGTCATGCTCAATATCTTGACCTTGCTTACTCACAAACGGGTACCCTTTATGATTTACTACCTGACTTACCTCATCCTTCCACTTCCGTCACTTCAACTACTCTAGTTGCTTCACATGCAGCTGACGGTGTGATTGGTACTTTCCAGGCCCAACCACATTTATCTTCAAGTGAAAACCCCAAACCTGCTTCTTCTAATGTTCAAAATGCTCCATCTCCTGCCCCTCCCACCGGCAAGACTTCTGAGGTAAATGCAGTTCAATCTACCCCAGTTGGTAAAAAAAAATCCAAAAAGGGAAGGGGTAAGAATAAGGAGGGAAAAAATACTTCTCAAGCAGAGCAAACCAAAACTACCCATGTTGATGATCGGGATAAGCACAAACCTCAATACCCTTGTCTTATCTGTGGTGATGATCACTACATGAAGGATTGTCCACGACGCACTGAGGTCACTAAGTTCCTTCAAGGAGCTCCAAAACCACCTGCTCCGGTCGTTTTGTCCCAACCCTTCCCGTCTCAACAACAGGCTCAGTTGGTCATTCATGACCAACCCTCATCTTCTACTACGTCTTATGTCTTGATGTGTACTGTTGATTCAAAGCAGAGTGATGTTGCACTCACTACTCATGCCAAAGATTATTCTCTCTCTAAGGAGAAGGTTGATGATGTACCTCCTTCCTCAGTACAACCCTCTCCTATGACTCCACCTACCAATAGTCCTCTTCATCTCGAACGATCGAGCCTAGACACAGTTCTTCGACCCCCCCCCAAAGGGCATCGTTTGGAAATTGGCTTTCAATCCTCATGCTCATGCTGCCCAGAACTACATCATTGTTGAAGATCTGGCTCAAGCACCTTCTGCAATGTCAGCCCTCGAAGTCCTTCAAAGTTGTCCCACACAACGGAAGGCACTGTTGAAAGCTATCTATGGAATCAATCCGACGGATAGGAATTTAATAATCTTTTACTTGGACGATCACATTCCAAGGTTACCCCCTCAAATCGTGTTCCATATCCAAGTGATTGTCTCTAACAAAAAAAATTGTCGAACCGTTATCGACGAGGGTGCCTCAACGTGTGTCATGTCTCTAACTTGTTGGAAAGCCATTGGCTCTCCACCTTTGAATGAATCCTAGAACACTCTTAAAGCCTTCAATGGCTTCAGTTTTAAGCCCTTCAGTGTCCTTCCTTTGTTTCCCATCACATTAGAAGGCAAAACGGTCCAAGTCGAAGTGGAAGTCTTTGACGCTCCCCTTGATTATAATCTTCTGCTTGGCCGTAGCTGGATCGATTCCATGCGCGTAGTTGTGTCGACCCTTTTCCATGTGGTATGTTTCCCGCATCAAGGAAAGGTCATCACCGTTGACCAACTATCCTTCTTTAATTCTGATACCCATAATGGCAATGTATCGTTCATCGCTAAAACCCCACTGGGTTATGAGAACGTTGTTGTAGGCCTTCTCAAGGACTCTTCATTAATGGGTACTTTCCCCATTCCACCGCCCAATGTTCCATGCTCATCTGTTGCTTCAATCAACATGATCTCCACCTCGATTCATGAACTTCATGTGTCTCATGACCCCTGGATAGTACCTAACCCTGGATATCATCTTTGTTACGGTGACGAAATGTCGTTAAATCCAGTTGAATCCGTCTATCAAACCATTCAATCAGCAACACCTTCTGCCCCCTCTCTTGGTGAGTTGTCTCCCGATCCTTTCTCTGTCATTTTTCCCACTGACAAGATGATCATTTATGTCATGGAGGACACCCCTTGGGATGATGGAGATCATCGTTCCATCATATTTTTGGAGCAACATACCATTGAGAACTATCAATGGATTTCGACTTCGTCAACCGTTGTTGTCATCTCCACCATTCCTGGTCCCACACACGATGTTTTTTTCGAAGGGAACTTAAGCAATAGCTCACCCATGATTCCCCTCGACATATCCGTCAAACCTAGAATCGTCGAAAATGTCCATCTCGGAGCTTCGTGCTCTTCTGACGAGGTCATCACCTACACGTCCCTTTTCAAGGAGTTTTGTGACATCTTCGCCTGGAGCTACGAAGAGATGTCGGGTATCGACCTTGCAATTGTGATACATGAGATAAAGACATACCTCGATGCTAAAACCATCTGGCAACGCCTTCGTTCAGTTCACCCACGTAAAGCCACGGATATCAAACTCGAAGTCGAAAAAATTATTAAATCCGGCTTTATCTATCCAGTGGCTCTCATGGACTGGGTTTCCAATCTTGTCTTGATCGACAAGAAACAAGGCACCATTCATGTATGCATTGATTATAAAGATATCAACAAAGCTTGTCCCAAAGACAACTTTCCTACCCCCTTCGTCGATCAGATTATCGATGATTGCACCGGAAGTGAAATCTTCTCTCTCATGGATGGTTTCTCTGGGTATAATCAAATCAACATTGTTCCCGAGGATCAACATAAGACCGCTTTTATTTTTCCTTGGGGTACTTTTACATATCGAAAACTCCCTTTCGGTCTAAATAACGCTGGCACAACTTTTCAACGCACTATGTCTTATGCTTTCCATGATATCAAGCACATCGTTCAACCATATTTGGAGGATTTACCCACTCATTCAATGCACCACGTCGATCACCCAACCCACCTCCGAGCCATTTTCGTACGCTGTCGGTTCTATCGTATACGTTTGAATCCTCATAAGTGCATTTTCTGCGTGGAATCCGACCGCCTTCTAGGTTTTATCATTTCACGTCAAAGGATCCAGGTGGATCCTTTAAAGGTTGAGGTGATCCTTAATCTCCCTCCTCCTTCTACACTTCACCAGTTGCAAAGTTTGAAGGGGGGCAAACTTTCTTCGTCGTTTTATCCCTAATTACGCCAAGATAACTCATGTATTTATGCAGCTCCTCAAAAAGGGTTCCGAGTTCGTCTGGGATACCATTGCCCACAATGATTTTGAGGCTTTAAAATTGTCCCTAATGCGTGCTCTGCTTCTCTTTCCCCTCGATTATAGTCACGATTATTTCCTTTACCTTGCTACCTCAGATTACACCATTGGTATGGTTCTCATCCAAGAGGATGATACTAATGACGAACATGTTATATACTACTTGAGTAGAAGTCTAACGCCTACTAAAATCAAGTATTTACATGTTGAAAAACTGGCCTTGGCTGCCATCCATGTTGTCCAATGCTTCCGGCACTATATCCTCTCGCCCAAGACTACAGTGATTTCTAACTGCAACCCTATGCAACACATTCTCACACGTCAATTTCTAGGGGGAAAATACTCCAAATGGATTGTGATACTCCAGGAGTTTGACTTGGAATTCGAACGTGCCAAGTCCAAGAAGTCCTTAGTGTTTGTTGAGTTGATATGCGACTTTCCCTATTCTGAAACGGAAAATGTAACAGTTGATTCAT
>JASDQU010309475.1:20368-51295 GCA_032191745.1 Picea mariana
GAGGACACCAGTCCTCCCTAGCACCTCCCAACCTCCCTGGATTATGAATATGAAATACTGAAACCTATTACAGTGATATAGTGTTCAATAACAACTTACCAGTCTCATCACTGTTCTGCAAGATTTTGCTACTCAGACTTCCTTGTTGTCTTCCAGCATGAATTCGATGCCCATTTTGTTCTTCTTCTTTTATGCTCTGTGCGCCATGTCCATTAGCTGCACAGTTCTCCTTCTGTTCTTTTCAGCTACTGCTCTCTGATCCTTCTTCATACATGAATCACCTTCAACAACATCCACAACAATCCTAGGGACAACAGCAATCACATCTCTTCTCTATACTGTGTATTTATAGCTTTTGTGCACCTTGTGCATGCATTGCATGCAATACCTCTGCATACTCACACCGCGTCGATATCCTCCACAACTCAAGTGCTCTATCTGATCATCATCATGAATCTTCAGCTTCTCTGGCCGTTTTTCCACTCGTTCAACATCATTGTATGTTATGCTAAGATTCCTCGGCCTCTCTGGCAGTTGAGACTCTTCGTCTTCTCTGTGACAGTCTAGCTCACCTTCTATGTTGCAGTTACAACCTTCAATGATCATATAGTTGTCAATCACCTCCATGAGCATCTTCATCCCTCTTGAATATTCCCAAAGACTCTTCATCTCCTCTATCAATCACCCCGAAGTGTCTTCGAGTCCTCTGGCAGAAACCATCAGTGGTTTCTGGCAGGTATACCATGACGTGCAATAGTAGCCCTTCGATTATACTCAGATTCACCTGCATTGTTGGATTAACTCTGATGGGTTCTTGTGTTATTTACCCATTTCACACTTTTGCAATTCAGAGATTTTGCGATGAGGCATCTTGACTCTTCATGTTGCAAGCTCCTAAAAGGAGCTTGGCTACTCTAGCTCCCTCCTCTACGTGACCACAGGCGGTGACCACCGGTTATAGTGATATTTCACCTTTTCGGTATTTCGGCATTGGTATGATCCCATGTTTTGACACTCCCAGATGTGATCCCAGAAATTTAGAGGCAGATCTTATCTACACTAGGTCCTTCCTCCACGTGACCACACGCGGTGACCACTGGCTGCACTATAAGGCGCTGTGAACTTATGGTCTTCATCAACCCTGATCGATGGTCCACAATCTCGATGACTCAATAGTCCAGATATTTTCACGATCTCGCATCTCGCTGTTCCTTAGATGGAGGCTCTCTTCACTCCAAGTCACGATACATGAAGCTCTGATATGGAGCTTAGATCAATGGTCAAGAACTCTTCGTGATTTGACAGTCCAGATCTTATCGTGAATTCGCATCTCGTGATTCCTTCGATGGAGGACCTTGTCACTCCAAGTTGCTATAGGCAAAACTCCAAAATGAAGCTTAAATCAATGGCCCAAGATCACACCTTGATCTAATGGCTGCGATTAAATCATGATTTCAATGGTCATATTTCTTGCCTCTCCAAGTCACGAGTCGCAAAACTCAGAAATGGAGTCTCGGATCAACAGTCCCAATCAACACTTGATCTGATGGTCATCGGGAATTGTAAATGGGATCCAACGATCAGAAATGCTACTTATCCTCCCGAGCTTACTTTGTTCCTCTTACTCTAATCTTGCCATCACTGATCTTTGTCATCGTTGATCTTTGCCATCATTGATCTTTGTCATCGTTGATCTTTGCCATCATTGTTCTTGCCATCAATGACAAGCTTACTCTCAACTGTAAACCTTCCAACATAGATTTCACTGGTAAATGATATATGAATACTGTGATTGTTGTTATACAAGATCCCCTTGATATTCCCCCGCTTGTAGACATATCTTTCCTGCAACTCCCTCATCACTGCTTCAGGTGAGACTACATCTGCTTCGTAGGTGTTGTTTAAAGGGCCAGTAGCTATGGCTTGTTGGTGCACTCTTGGAGTGAACTCTAGGTCTTCCCCTATGCCAACATAGCATAAGTGAATAAAAAAATTTTATGAGTATGGAAATTGTGGCAGGGAGACTTCTGCACCTAGGCGATCTAGCCTAGGGTTTCTGGATCAAAATGCAAAAGTGAGGAAGGATGCACACGCAAAGAAAACTAAGTTTCTGAGGTTATACATAGTTTGCAGGAGGATGAAGCATGTATATATGTAGGTTGCAGAAGGACAAATAATGTATAGGGTATATGCAATTTGTAGTGGAGTAAACAACATATTTTTGCGGGTTTCCAGTAAGGTGAATCATGTATCTACTTTTCTAGGAAGGTACATATATGTACAAGATAATAAGTGATGTTAGCAGTCCGTATAGGTGGTCTACAGTAGATGTTTGGGAAGAAGATATTTCTAGATTATTGTTGAGGTTTGGTATTTCGATTTTTATGGTTATTGAAGGACAAGGTTGTCCTCATATTTGGTGGCATTGTATTAGCCAAAAGGATTGGTTTTGTCCTCAATCTTGATGACATTGCGAGGACTAGTTTTGTCCACAGATTTGAAGGATTGGATAAAGCTACACAATAGAATTATTGTGTCTCGTGTGTATTGATGATTCATCTATGATCTTGTTGTTTCTGTTGCATGTGTTTTCATTCAATAATTTTAGTGTAAAGTTTTTCAGTGATAATTAGATCACTAGGAAGAATTTTTCATTTTTGAAATTATTCACATAGAGTTGCATGTGAAAATTGACATGTTTTAATAGCTTGGGATTTGAAGAGAAGGGATCTTCTCGAAACACATTTATGGTCATAACACTAGAAAAGTGTCGTTCTTGTTCTTGTTCTTGTTCTTGTTCTTGTTCTTGTTCCAGGCAGGGCACCATGGAAACTTGCCTAGTGGATAGTGGAGCTTCTCCTGATATGATAGGGCCACAAAAATCACTCACCAGTTTATTAGATAAGAACTCACGATTGCAAGTGGAACTTGGAGATAATGCCAAGTATGCAGTCAAGGGAATTGGAACAGCTTTGTTTCAGCTGAATTCTAGAAATCCTCTCAATATGACTGAAGTGTTGTATGTACCTGGACTAAAGAAGAACCTACTCTCTATCCCTTTCATGGAGGAAAGAGGGTATTCAATGGCATTCATTGATGGGAAGGTTCTTACTTGGCCAAAAGGATCAAGTATTGACTCAACATAAGTCATTGGGACTCATGATGGAAGTATCTACAAGTTGACAGGTCATATGGCTTAGGCCCTCATACATGACAATGATAAGCCATGCAATATTTGGCATAGAACATTGGGACATTTCCATCACTAGGATTTACCAATGTTAAGAAAAATAGTCACAAGACTCCAAGAGTTTTGAACTGAGCATCAAGGGGTATGTGAAGGTTTTTCACCTAGAAAGAATATCAAGGATTCTTTTCCAAGCAATGATAGTAGGTCCAAGAAAATCCTAGACCCGGTACATTCAAATGTGCGTGGACCGATTCGAGTTCCATTTGCAAGTGGTTTCCAGTATTATGTGACCTTAATTGATGATTATTCTAGGATAACATGGATCTTCTTCATGAATACCAAGGATGAAGTCTTCAGTCGATTCAGGGATTTCAAAGATCTAGTGGAGAATCATAAAGATCAAGGTCTTGAGGTCAGAAAATGGGGGTGAGTATACCTCCAACGATTTCAAGAAATTTTGAAAGAAATAATGAATTAAGAGGGAGACGATAGTACCTTTCAACCCTCAGCAGAATGGGTTCACCGAAAGAAAGAAATTGATTATACTTGAGGTTAACAAGGCAATGTTGCATGAGCAGGATCTACCCAAGATGATATGGACAAAAGCATGCAACACTACATTTTATGTTCAAAATAAGAGTCCTCATAGTATCTTCGAGGATAAGAATCCTGAGGAGGTATTCACAGTAGTGGAATCAAAGATAGGGAATTTGAGGATCTATATTTATCTAGTATACATCCATGTTCCCAAGAATAGTAGGACAAAGTTAGAACCATTTGGGAGGAAGGGAACTTTTATGGGATACAATGAGACTTTTAAGGCCTACTAAATCTACATTCCAGGATAACGATATGTTGAGGTCAGTCGGGATGTTAGGTTTAAGGAGGATGTAGCTTTCAGGAGGTCCCTCGAGATCACAACAGGTGATGAGGAATAGGAGGTTCCAAAGGTTGAGGAGAGTACAATACCATTATGTATAAAGGAGTGTCCCTTAGATCATGAGGAGGAGTCAGAGGAGTCTTGGACCTAGTAGATCCTCCTAGCAACCAAGACATGAGACCTATATGGATTTATGAGACCTTGAAGGCTTCCAGGGGACATACATTAGATCATTGATTCCGAGCCTTCCTTATTTGAGGAAGCAGCAGGCCAACAAGTTTGTAAGGATGCCACGATGGAGGAGTACCAATCCATCATGAATAATGATATATGGGATATAGTTCTAAGACCAAAAGGGAAGTCATTAGTAACTTACAAATGGATCTATAAGATCAATCATGTTTCATATGATAGTATCAAGAAGTATAAGGTGAGGTTAGTATCTAAAGGGTTCTCCCATAAAGAGGGAGAAGACTATGAGGAAATGTTTTCTCTAGTAGCCATGTATACTTCTATTAGGATGGTTATTTCTATCACTTTAGTAATGAAGTGGAAGATTCATCATATGGATGTGAAGACAACTTTCTTCAATGGTGTAATTGAGGAGGCAATTTAAATAGAGAAACATTAGGGATTTGAGTTACATGAGACAGAGTCTCATGTATGTAGGTTGAATAAATCATTGTAAGGACTCAAGAAGGGATCTCAAGCATGGTACTCAAGGATTGATGGGTATTTATAGAGCTTGGACTTCACTAAGAGTGAATCAGGCCCTTAGACTTCACTAAGAGTGAATCAGGCCCCAACCTATAACTATTATAGGTTGGTAAGAGTCCTCTAATATTTTTATTATATGTTGATGATATATTCCTCACATAGGATGAGGAACCCATTGAAAAATGAAAGAAGGATTTGGATTCATAATTTGAGATGAAAGACATTGTGTCGATGCATTATTTCCTAGGATTAGAGGTGTGGCAACAACCAGGCGATATCTTCCTTGGACAAGGGAAGTATGCAGTTGAGATATTGAAGAGGTTTAGCATGATGGACTGTAATTCCTTGACTACACCTATGACCACCAATCTGGGAATGTTGGGAGATTCAGATTCATACTTGGTGGATCCCACAATGTATAGGCAGTTGATTTTTTCGTTAATGTACTTGGTCAACACCTGGCCAAATATTTTTTTTGTTGTTGACACCTTGAGTCAGTTCATGGTTGAGCTAGGAAAGTTGCATTGGCTGTCAATAAAACATGTGTTGAGGTACCTTCGAGATACATGTGGATTTGGTATTAGATATGTAGAGGTTGATGGAGTTAGGCTATGTGGATATTCAGACTCATATTGGATAGGAAGTGCGGTTGAAAAGAAGAGTACTTTTGGTGCTTGCTTCAGTTTCAAATCAATATTAGTTTCCTAGATTATTAGGAACTAGAATTTTGTGGCACTCAGTTCAACATAGGAAGATAATATGGAAACCATTTTGGAAATTTGTGAGTCTATTTAGATTCACAAGCTTTTGGCAAGGTTATTTGGTCAAAATTTGGAACCTACTGTGATTCACTGTGACAATCAAATTTGTATCAAACTCTTAGAGAACCCAGTGTTTTTGGATAATTCAAAATACATTGAGATCAGATACCACTTCATTAGAGAAAGGTGTATAACAGAGTGTTATCGAATTAATCGGTAAGTGAGGACATAAATAGATCTCTCTGGATCCTACTGGAAACTAGAAAAAAACATAACAGATTGCACACTTCACCTTAAACTTCATCATCGTGTAAACTAGTTTAATGAGTTACAAGTGACGTGCCTTTTAAACGATGCTTGTCCTTGCTAGAGTTGTATTTGTATCTCCTTCCTTGATTTTGTAGAATAGATTAAGCCTGTCTAAGAATCACAAACCAACAACGAAGGAAAACAAAGATACATATATTCTAATGAAGTCTATGTATATGATCAAGGAATTATACAATAGAAGACAAGATGCTTATATAGGGAAGAAATGCATTATTGTATTAAGTGAATAGAAAGTGGAGAATACAACCCATTCCTTGATGTTGCAAGGTCTCCTTTCAATGTATTTTTTCTTCAACACACACACCTTTTCTCCAATAACTTGAATGAAGAAGACCCACAATCTGACTTGAGGAACTAAAGCAAATCTCTCAAGCATAATCTGAAGTAGAACTCTCCATACAATTATTAGCCTATTAAACATTAGCCTTTTCCATGAGAGATCCCTCTTTATATAGTGTGAAAGAGAGATGGATGAGGGGATTAGGATCATCCCACCAAATCAGAGAAGAGATTAAGATCCAAACAGATCGAAGGCCACCTCATCTTCTAGAAGATCCCCTTCTAGAACATTCATGAAATTTTACTTTTCCCAATCTTTAAGAATCGCCGCACCCTACACACTTAGCAACATGCGATGACGTCACAGTCCAGGTATAGTGCAGGATGTGACGATAATGTATTGTCGCACCCCATGTATTTAGAAGGGTGCGATGACCTTCCTTCATATGGTTTTTGGCAGATGAAAGAAAATCATTTTTCCCATGGAGAAAGTCTCTTTTAATATTTTTAGGGAACATGGACACATGTTGTCAGGTGATCACTGAGGTGACAAAAATAATGTGTAACAGAATGCCCCCCAAAGTATGAAGCTAGAACTTGTGACAACTAAAATACTTTGTATAATGCGTGTGTCGAAAACAAGGAGCGCATCGATCAGGTACCTGCAAACAATCAAGCATCTACATAATAACATACCATTTCTGAGGTAGGAATTCCCATGATCAGACTACAAGTGACTCTAATCATAAGTGTCAAGTGAGTCATGGCCACTAAACATACATTGTGGATCCATGTCAGCATGATTCAGCATAGCCACCAGGAATACACTATGTATCTATGCTCTAAAAGAACTCAAATTCGAACATAGCCACGAGACATACAAAGTGAATCTATGTGTCAATACAAATCATGAATACTCTATTGCAACCTGGACCAAAGTGACAAGATCCAGGGTCTTCATTTCCATCATTTCTAAGTATGCATCTAACCATGTGACTACAGGTGTTGAAGTCGAACATGGTGGAAACCACTTGATTACCGGTCATCAATGAAAACCGTTAACAAGTGTGAGGGAAATCATCATTGATGTCAATGACTCCCAAGGTACCCTAATACAATTCAATGAATGTGAATAAATGAGTTGAATTCGAACACTCGATGGAATCTTCCAATCAGGGGTTAATGATGTGAACCCTGTTGAAATCGAAGAGACCTGCCTTTGAGGCATGCAGGATCTAAGGTATTGAATGATTTATAAGTCTTGTTACTGGATAATGAGTTGAATTTGATGGGAAAAGACACATCACAGGAGGGCCTTGATGCATCCCCCATCAATGACATAAAATATGTAACAGATTTGAAGTATATCAGAGTATGAAGTGATTCGGGACTGACACAGGGAAGGCCGACATGGTAGAAAATTTATAACTGCAGATGGTCAACTCGATACAAGGCTCGTTTAGGTTGGAATTCTCTTGAACATATGAATGAAACAACAATGGTATTGGTAGCATTGACTCAAGGAGAACCCAACATATGAATTTGTGGGTGGTGAAACGAGAGACAAATGGATTTACCAACCCAGATATAATGATGAAGGGGTGTGATGTTCAAGAGAGACTATTATTGCCACTAATTCAAATACAGAGACACATTTCTTTCTGAATTTTCCCCCACCATTTATGGCGAATACCTCTTTATTTTTATGCAAGCTTCAAGAGGATAACATATGCTTGTAGATGTAAGATCATACTTCAGACGAGTCCCTCGGATTATATTTAACAAACCCTAAGAAGGAGAGGTTTGATCCTGTATGGGTATTTCTATGTTTGTTTAATGAGTCCAAAGAGAGAAAACTCGGTGGTTTTTCAATTTTAGAGAGTCTGAAAAACACTTAAAGAGAACTCCATAAAGTCCTTCTTCATAAATTAATCTGACGAGACCAAAAAAGTGATAACCTACCGCTCATCAGATGTTTTCTTCAAATACTTTTACGAGCATGAAAAGAACAAGGTCGCTCGGCAATATTTTCATTTTTTAAGGAGTGTAAAAAGAGATTAAAGGATACTCCATAGGTTTCATTTTTCATTTTTACCAATACAATTTCGAAAAAATGACAAACAACTACTTGATTTGTTGGCCCTTAACCAAGTTTTGAGGATTATTGGTCATGTTTGACCTACTTTTGAGACTTCGATAAGCTGTCAAAGGCGGAGCGCAAGTCGAAATGGAGATTGCAGGATCTCAGCCTCTTTTTAGGGCGTTTTGGGTTTTGGGCTTATGTAATAGATATGAGGATATCGTCCCATCGGTTTACCCATGCTTAGGCCCCTTTTTGTATTATATAAATAGATGTTAGGTGATGTAGCAAGTAGGAATGGCTAAGTGCCTTTTGGATAGATATAAGTAATGGTTGTAAGTGCTTTGTGCATGTTGTGTGAGACTTTCAAGGCTAAGTGAAAGTGACTATAAAATGTTGTGTAAGGCTCTGTGCCTAGATCTACTCGGGGAAGGAGGATTTGGCAAAGTGCGTGCAGATCTACTATTCTATGCAGAGTAGGGTTTTATGGCTCTACGCATGTAGAAGATTGACAGAAGCTAATAAAGAAGACAAGATTTGGTGGGCGTAGCCCCAGGGTGGGGGTGAACCACGTATATCCTGTGTTTTGAATGCTTTGTGCTTTATGGTTGTTCTCTTATCTATGTGATTAAATGCTTAGTTCACTGTTATATGATAGATGAATCTAATACGGTATATTAGCACTGAATAATGTGCATGAATGCTAGATCTGATCTATGTTAGTATGCTTAGTGCTTGACTCTATTGAATCTATGGGAATGTTGCACTGATTTATTAATAGGGTTTAACTGCACTATAAACTAAGACTGGATATTGATGAACTATAATTTCTAAGTGCTCTGCTAAGGTGCTACAATCATAGATCTGTGTCCCAGCTAAGGTTGTAGACATCTAAGTCTTGCAACCACCCCTGCCTCTACCTTAGGTGAGATTTCATCTGCTTCGCAGGTGTTGCCGAAAGGATCGGTAGTTAGGGTTTTGTTGGTGCGTTGTTGTAGTGTTGAACCCTAGGTCTACCCCTGTGACAAAAAATGGTTCCATTGCCAGGACCTGAAACTGTGATTGCTGAGAACTAAAAAAGAGAAAAGCTCTGTGCATAGATCTGTTTCTCTAGTACGTAGTACTACTTGACCTGTGAAGATCTGTGCCAAGAAGAAGGGTCATATCAAAAGAAAAGAGGTAAGATCTGAAAGATTTGTGCTCTGATAAAGGTCAAAGTGAGAATTTTTTATTAAAGAGGTAAGATCTATAAGCTTTGTGCTTTTTTAGAAGTAAGATAAGTGGAAATTTTTGTTTCTAAAAGCATGGATTTAGGTATGCTTGATAAATTTTGTCCTAGCTTGAAAAGTAGGGCACATCTAGAAGAAAAAAGATTTGATATAAGCATATCTCATAAGAATAGTGAAAGATATGTTATACCTATGCATAGAAAGAATGTTTGGAATAACAAATGGATGCAGGATCCTAGAAATATTTTTTTGCAGGTTAGCTACCATGATCCTAGTGCGTAGTACAGGAAAGTTTGGGGATCATTTAAAAGAAAATGATGATTAACCATTTGTTACAGTTGCAGAAGATCAGAACATATGGCTAAGGAATGCCCTAGTAGAAGACCTAGTTGTCTTTGTTGTAAAGCTACGGATAATGAAGTTTTGGATTTCCCTAGAATGATTGCTAAGCTTGACAGAATGAATATGAAACAAGAAGACCCTAAGGAAGATCAAGACACTGAGACCATTGCTGAACCCCAGAAAAAATCAGAGGATACATTGCTACAAATGAAAGAAACCCTAGATGATCACTGAAATATCATCTTATCAAATATCTTCAAAGAAAAAGAATACATAGAAACAAGAATAGGAGACTTCCACATTGACTGTGTTCTGGATGAAGAAACACGGGTGAATATCATGACAGAAAGAACTTGTGAAACTTTAGGAAAGACTGCTATGATTCCTTCATTGGGAGAAAAATGATTATTTAAAGGAAAACTAATAACCCTATGTGGAAGACTCACCCAGACATCTATGAGTGCTCATGGAACTTCGACAGAGGAAGATTTTGAGGTTGTTAAATTTATTGATAACAACACCCTGTTTTCTATGTTACTAGGAAAATCATGGATCGAGAAGGATCAAACCCGAAGAAAGGAAGAAGAAGACCTCAAACAGAAAAAGCAAGGCCTAAGAGATTTCATGAATAAGAAGATAGCACACTTGATTAAAGAACAGGAGAACATATCGAAGCTATTTATAACTAGAAACTTGGATGTCGAAGTTGAAAGAACACAAGAAGATTCACAGAAGACTAAAGAACCTACCCCAGCTAGAGAAGAAGTATTACCTGTGAACCCTATGAAAGAATCTCAACAACGCGAAGTTACTATGCCAAAAGAAGACAAGAATCAGAATGGAAAGAGGAATAATGAGATGAAGATCATTGGGAAAAAGGCTAGAAAACTCAATAAGAAGAGAGCAAATATCAAAAAATTATAGAATGCTCCAGAGGGAACTTCGTAGAAGGGAGGATTCTAGAATCTGAACTTTGTCGAGATATCAGTATAGCATAGCATGGAACTTCGTCATGGTGAAGCAATATAGCCATTGGAAACAGTATAACCATTAGACCGACACCCTGAATAGTTAGAATGACATTTATGGTCAGAAATCTCGCCATCAGACCATTGGGACCGTGCCATAACGGACAAAACTGCATTAATGAAGGCTTCTCGCCCATTGGAGAGATATGTTACCTAGTTGTCTACTTATTCCATTGAGCCTTGCACCGAGAACACTTTTTCCAACCGTGATTTTATGAGCCCGCAGATTAGTTGATTCCGCACAGTGATCATCAAGCTATCACCATCCATCCCATTGCATTGAGTAGTTTCTCTTCAAAACCGATTTTAGCACCAGAAGTCACTCCTATATTGCAGCAGGAGTAAGCCTGATACCCATGAGTATTTTATGTCACGAGTTAGTTTTATAAAAGGTGACCGCATGGAAGTAAACTCAAAACCATATCGTTTTAACTCAGAATCTTGGACCAAGAAAAGCATGGGCAGGTGAGGTCTCAATCTAACTTCAGTTAGTAAGTGTGGTAAAGGGTGAGTAAGTCAACAAGAAATAAGAAAAGATCCAAGTACAATCTCAGCTTGACCCAGGGCTTCAGACACCAAGATATGACTCGATAAAGTCACAACTATAACAGCAAGGTGATCAAACCTTCATCCCAACACTATAATAAAAGCTCGAATGGATCCTCCATGCCCAAGCTACTTGGTATAGAAAGAATAGAGATAACATGAAAATCCTGTTAAAACTAGTTGTTATGCCACTGTGATCGAACCTCCATCACAACAACAAAACTACTCCCGATTGGATCATCCATGCCTAGGTGTTCTAACACATGAGTTACAGAGAAATGAAATAAGTTGACTATCCTTAAACAAGAAGTCTCACGTACATACACATAACCAAGGAAACCAGTGATTCATTAAAACTTTACAATGGGGAGCTTAGCTCTACCATCGATCCTGACAAAAATGTCAAAAACAGGAAAAACGACAGTGGCAATTTCGAGTCACTGCATTGAAGGTGTTACGGCTGCATGTTTACTGGCAGAATATGCATGCAGTCTTCCTCAAACTACAGCCTGGACAGTCTATCACCCCAGTCAGATGCAATCGTGTTCCTGGCAACCCTGCAAATGAATTGACAAGCTTCCAGTCCTTTTATGGACTTTCCATTTATGGTGGAGACGATGTCTAACCACCACCATCTATTTCAATAAATGCTTCCTTGGGATCGGGGAAGGTCCCGGTCAACTCTATGCTTGGACAACATAGTGGCCTTTCCTCGGTCGTTTCTGCTTCGCTGGACTACTACGAGGGGGTCTGACCTACAAATGTGGGCGAGGATCTGATGGGAAGAGTGGTGGCACCGACAATGTGAATATGAGACAAGGGGTGTTGAGGTGGAAGCACCAAGTGGCAGAGAAGTGGGGCTATGAGACCAAATGAGAAGTGCCAAGGGAATATGGATAGGACACAGGTGGAAGTGGCATGGAGCATGAGGGCACGGGTGTTGGGAAATAAGAAGGATGAAGGGAATGGGGGCATGACACCTGGGATAGTGGAGGACAGGTGTGCAGTGGTGAAGGGTAGAAGGGAAGTGGGAGATCTAACAGGGGTATAGGGGAGGTAGAGTGGGGACACTTTTCACAAGGAGGTGAAGGTAGTGAGCGATTGAGAGGGACCCACACAGAGCCGCTCATATCGGACCCCCCCCCTCATTAAAGGTAGAATGGCAAGAGGGGTCTAGAATTGGACCTCAGCCGTAGATCTAGGCACTTTAATCCGAGTCATTAATACCTATGTGACACCATATCGGACCCCCCCCCATTAAAGGAAGAACGGCAGAGGGGATCTGGAATCAGACCTCATTCATAGATCTGGGCGCGCGGATCACGGCCACCCAAATCCACACATCTTTTAAATCATATGCACCCAATCGCCAACTTAGGAAAAGTGGGTTTTGACCTGTTTCTTGCCCTTTTTTCACCCAGAGGGGTTGCTCCTTAGGGAAGTCACCCCCTACATGCTTAGGTGATAACACCCGATATATTCAACCACAAGAGTGTATGTCCGAAGAACTTAGCGCAATCGAAGACTCTGTGAAGGATGTACTCATCGAACTCATGAATGAAAGAGTAATGTCTGAAAGGGTAATGTCTATGGGTGTACAAGCATCATCGATGAGAGGAGTGCAAGCCTCTCCATCGATTGCTCACGGATCTGGACCATCCCGACCAACAACGGAGAAGAGAACCAAGCACATAGATGACCTAGTGAATGTGAAGCTAATCCTGACCATATTACCCGACTACATCCTGCCTTTGGCCGGCATGGTGAGTTGTGACAGTGTCCTGAGGGACTTCAATTACACCATGGTTAATGCGTACCTCCTGAAGGGGATACATGCAGTTAGAACGCAGCAGGATAATATCGCGATGTTGAAGTTTAGGGACATCAACCTAGGAGACCGCAAGAACCATAGTATGCTTGCCTCTTATAAATACTTGACCAGGACGAAGGGAATGAACTCAAAATTAATCCCCTAGTCATGGACGATGAACCTTGCGCAATCCACCCTATTGAATGTAATGAAAATCCCACACTCTGGAAGGCACCAAAAATTCAACGCTTATGTTAATATCCTTCTCTCATGTTACCATGGTGGCTACTTATGAATAGACCACTATATCATAGTTGATTCGACATTGATCCATAGGATCACCAGATTGAGTATGCAAGGACCTGACCCACAGGACTTCTATCCAAGGAAGGCCACAGATCGTGCATTAGCACAGAAGATCAAGGATACCTACAGCGATGTTGAGAAGGGGACATGAGGATACAAGGTAGCTTCCATCCAGAATGGCGCAGTGCGCCTAGCATGCCAATTAATCATGGGAAATATTGTGAGAAAGAATAGACCCACGCAGGTCACACGGTTTGTCATTGACCTCACTGGGAAATGTGTGGAAGGCCTACAGATGAACTGGGTGAAGTACCTAGTTAACCAGTTGGAATTAGACTGTCGCAAAGCACAGGATCAAGGCTACGAGTTCCACTTTAGCTGGCTCCTGATCCTCATCGTGTTTACTGCTTGGGAGATGCTGGAAGGTGCAACCTTCCCAGACATTGAGCCATTCAAGTTGCTTGCTGTGAAGTTCACCAAGCTCTAGTACTCAAGCGATATGGGAAAACAGTAGTAGTCGAACATGGTATTTCATATGTATTATCTCCAAATGAAGAGGGCTATAAAAGTTGAACCTCGCATGACGCCAAACACCCTACAATGATTCATGCCCCTTATGAAGTTTCGTGTAGATCGACACTTCATCTATATCACTGTGCGAGCAGATGAGCACAAAGAGGAGCTTCAGTCATACTATAAGCTCACAGAGGAGGACCTTGAGGAGATAACTAAGAACTGTTCAGCAAACCTCCTTCTCCCTGCTGACCCTGCAGAGATGTCTAATCCTGAACTTTATAGCTCAGAGGCCACTCACAAATAACATGACACGCCTAGAACTAGTAGAAGGAAGAAGATCGAAGAATTCCAAGACTTGAGTATCACATCGGAAGAGATTGCTTCAAGATCACCTGGCCAAGGGGGTGATGACGAAGTAAAAGAGAAAAATTACAAAGAAGACCAGCAAAAGCAAGGAGAAGTAACACCATCTAGGGATCTTGCTGATGAGACTAGCCCCTTGAAGAAAAGGAAGGTTTCTCCTATGAAACCCACTTCCCGAAATAAATCCAGGGCCACCATGACTAAGATGCAGACTGTGCTCACTATCAATGACTTTGACTTCATTATCGCAATTGTGAATGATGCCTTGCAGGAAATCTTACAGAAACATGAAGCCAATCAGGAGGATATGTATGATAGAGTCGAGGTTGAACTCAAAGGGGTACAATAGGCCCTTCAGTCCAGCCATGCAGTATCCACTACGCCCCCGCCATCAGAAAAACCATAGTTGGGAGATGAGCCTACCCAACTCCGCAGAATACCTGACACGATCGAAGATCGCCTTCGTTGTGTACAGGAAGAAAAGGAACAGGCCAAAGTGGCCTTAAAACAATCACAGGAGGAATTTATGGAGCAACACAGGATTGCGCAACAAGAGAAGGATGCCCTTCAAGCCAAGTTCAAAGGAGAGAGAGCACAGATCTAGCAGGAGAAAGAAAAGTTGCTCGCAGAGCAAGTTGAAGTAAAAGAAGTAGTCAACAGAGCACTTCGCTCTGTGATAGGCTTGGAACATAAGGAGGAAGAACTAGTAGAGCATCAAGTAACGCATCTCGTAGAGGCTATCCAATAGCTTCAACAAAGAATAGCAGACTTAGAGCTCTGCACAGTGCCTAGCACTCCACAGGATGTGAGGGATCAAAGAGAAGCAACTGCCTGAAGCGCAGTTGAAAGAATCAAGGCCCTCACCATGGAATGTAAACAAGTAAGTGATCACAGTTCCCAGACTTATGAGTGACTCACTAAGAATCCATAACCGAAGGCACTGGAGTCACATCTCCAGGAGGCGAAGCAACAAGCAAAAGCAATACAGGTGCAGTTGAAGCCCCTATCAGTTGTTGAAAGGATGAAGCTATCCCAAGAGCAGCACACTGCTCAACAGCATTCCACACCATTCAGAGAAAAGTCATGGAAGTGACTCAGAGGCTCCAACCTATATAGGATGAGGTTTGCCAACTGTTTGCAGAGATCAAAGGTTGAGGAGAAGAACTGGAGCAAGTCATCCTTCCAGCTAAACAACGCTTAGAGGGACCTATCAACGAAGCAGTAATCCAAGAGTTCGTTGAATAGGTGGTCGTGGCACAACAATAGGTCGAAGCAAATTGAGCCAAGCTTGAAGATTTTTAGGCAGAGATACCCAAATCAGAGTGACTCGGGACGCGTCACAGGTGACTTTTGGGGGCCTATTGGCCCTTGACCAAGTTTTGAAGATTTTTTTTCATGTTTGACCTACTTTTGATACTTCGACAGGCTGTCGAAGGCGGAGAGAAATGTGAAGCGGAGATCGTGGGATCTCAGCCCCTTTTTAAGGATTTTTGGGTTTTGGGCTTATGTAACGGGCATGGGGATATCGTCCCATGGGTTTACCCATGCTTAGGCCCCTTTTTTTAATATATAAATAGATGTTAGGTGTTGTAGTGAGTAGGAATGCATAAGTTTCTTTTGGCTAGATACAAGTAATGGTTGTAAGTGCTTTGTGCATGTTGTGTGAGAATTGCAAGGCTAAGTGCAAGTGAATGTAAAAGGTTGTGTAAGGCTCTGTGCCTATATCTACTTGGGGAAGGAGGATCTGGCGAAGTGCGCGCAGATCTCTTGTCTTATGCGGAGTAGGTTTTTGTGGCTTTGTGCATGTAGAATATTGACAGAAGCTAATAAAGAAGACAAGAGTCGGTCGACGTATCCCTAGGGTGGGGGTGAACCACGTATATACTGTGTTGTGAATGATTTGTGCTTTTTGGTTGTTCTCTTATCTAAGTGATTAAATGCTTAGTGCATTGTTAGATGATAGATGAGTCTAATATGGTATATTAGTGTTGAATAATGTGCATGAATGTTAGATATGATCTATGTTAGTATGCTTAGTGTTTGACTCTATTGAATCTATGGGAATGTTGCATTGGTTTATTACTAGAGTTTAACTGTGTTGTAAACTAAGACTAGATATTGATGAACTATAATTTCTAAGTGCTCTGCTAAGGTGTTACAATCATAGATCTGTGTCCCATCTAAGGATGCATACATCTAAGTCCTGCAACCACCCCTGCCTCTACCTTGGGTGAGACTTCATCTGCTTCGTAGGTGTTGCTGAAAGGGCCGGTAGTTAAGGTTTTGTTGGTGTGTTGTTGTAGCGTTGAACCCTGGGTCTACCCCTATGGCAACATGATTACATTCTCATGGTTTCATAAGCGTGAGAAAGAACTAATACTCTACTTGGAGTTTTTCCTGAAAAACCCTAAAAGGATTTATACATGCGACAAATATATAAAAACAAACCAAAAAGCGGACCCTTGTTCCAACGTCTCACCTCTATACTTTTTCAATCTGCAAAAATCAATCACTTGTAAAGTTTTTAGGAATTTAGGGTTTGGGTAAAGCATAAAATAATATAATATACAAATTAAAAGTAACAAAAGTCAATGAAATAGGTAACAAACCACGTTTTACCATTTCATTTGTAACTTTGCTCAAATATTACTCCAAAGCCCTTTTTCACCTCGATTTTCAATTGTGGCTTGCGGAGTGCACAGCAGATCATTTCACAAATTGTCACCTCATCAGAGCTAATATCCATCTCCTTCATATTTTCATGGTTTTAAAATTGATTTTCATTGGTTAAAAATGTGTTTTGGGTTGATTTTTTAGGGGTTACCCATGCATTGAGGTCGTCGCAGGTGCCCTATATCGAGACCTGCAATGATCTAGGATCATCGCAGGTGATCCTATAGCTAGGGTGTGATGACGCCGCAGTGTGTGAATGCATAGGCCTACGACGACCGCAGCCCAAAATTTTAAAAGATGAACCCAACAAGGGAAAACCCACAGGAAATAAAATTATGTTTCTAATTTCTTTTTATGGTTCCTTGGCAGGTCTTCCTTGGTTAATATGTTTGAGTGGTGCGAACGAGATCAAAAAGAAGAAGATTACTTCATCTAAAATGACCCGAGAATAATTATGTCCCCCTGGCAATGTGGGTTATTGAAATTCTTCAAGATTCAGGGCATGAGGGCCCAGTTGAGACTACTTGAGTACTTGGTTCACATGTGGGATGTGAATGAGCAAGAATTTGATGTGGTCACCCACACACTCACCATATATATCAAGGATATCTATTTCCTAATAGGACTATCTCGTCATGGTTCATGGGTGACACTTATAGGTAGCAGGGGCAGAGGTGAGCCTATGAACTACTACATCAGTCATCATTGTGTGTCAGGAACCGAGAAACATAGCAGTAAGGTCGCTATCAGGGATGTCTAATATTTTCCTTTGTGAACTACCCTCTATACTATTACTCACATGGTAGGGAGTGAAGCTCCCCACATGGCTTTGCAGAGTCATTTTCAGTCTGCATTGGAGTGTATGGAGCCCCAAGTCTTCAACTGGTGTGAAGGAGTCCTAAAAAGTTTGAAGAAAAAACTTATCAAGTGCAGAAGTGGTGGGTTAAAACAATTTGGATATGGGTCTATTTTGGTATCCTTCTTCCTGGAAAGGGTCCATGTCCTATGCTTACAAGTGGAGTGGGGTATACCCACTCCACGGAATCCAAGGATGAACAGGTGGGTAAATCTCATGGCCTGACATGGAGGCGGTCACATTGTCAGGTATAACGATGTCTTATTTGAATGGTTGGGGACTCAAATGCTCATGGTCGATGATTATGCATACATTGGGTTAAACTTTCGTGAAGATCTGGACCTATCTCTTCCCGAAGGTTCCCAATGGGGGGACATAGGTAAGAACAAAATTTTATTTATATAATGCTTTTGTTATTTTTAAAGATATAAAATGTTTTTTGTGTTGCTTATCCGATGACTAATCGAGTGCTCTTCGATAATGTAGATGTGGGACCTTATCGTCCTCCAGGTTCATCCCCTATCTAGAGGCGAGGGGAGAGAGGTGTCGTAGAAGGAATAGTTTTTGTCGACTTTTAGACCATAGAACAAAATCTAGAGGGACTCACAATGAATATCCTTGATGCCACAATAGATGATATTCCTAGGCATTACCAACGCCACAAAGTGGGTGTATCCACATCCATCGGTCGAATACTCTGTAGGGTATCATGGGCAGTTATGTGTTATAGCAAGAAGCAGCCTTCCTGCTATGTTGTATATGAAGCCATGTGCTTTACATTTTGATATTTTTGGTCTTCGGACAAAAACACTTTTTGTAAACTTTTATCATTATGAATATAAGGCTCCTACCGACTTACTTGTTTTATGTACAAAGTGTGATTGGATTTTATAAATGTCTCAAATGTCTATCTAACACATAATTAGCCAATGCATCTGTTAATGTATTTAGACATCTAGGAATGTGTTGATATTCAATGTAATCAAAATGACGTTCCAAGAGGCGAATTCATAAATATACCCTTAACAAAGTAGGAATCTAGATGGAATAAACATTACTCAAATGTATGACTACTAATTGTGAATCAAGTCGTACAATAAGATGACAGATTCCAAGTGAAACAACATCAGTTAACAACTTGATAACTGCATGGTATTCTGTGATATTGTTAGTTGCATGACCAAGGAAAACACCATGTAGACTGATCAATTCATTCATAGGTGCATAGATTTCCCAAGAAGCAAACACTAAGTTTTGAGTATTGCGACTAGTGCCATCAGCAAAGCCAATGTAGGGTAGTGAAGACACTGACATATAGAAACCAAGAACAATGCAAGGTAAGCAGTCGAAAGGTGGAACCAAAAAATGAAAAAGCACACAGGAGTATGATACACTAAAAATACACAACACTCATGCAAAAATGATTTAAGAATAGTACTTCTTCAAGTAAATCCCATTTATGGGTTCACTCAAAGGGACTCCATCATAATCTACCATCTCATAAGCTCCTTTCTCCAACACTCATTTCACAATATAAGAACCCCACCACATGGGCTCGAATTTACCAGCCCTTAGAAAATCATGATTTTTCTCATAAAGAAGAACTAAATCACCTTCATAAAAAATACGTGGTTTGACATGCTTGTCACATTGGGCTTTAACACGCTTTTTCTAAGTTTCAATAACTAAGGTGGCATCGGGACAAGTTTCATCTAATTGCATCAAATACAAAATATGTTCCTCTTCAGCAGAGGTGTTAGGGAGAAGTTCGATGGCTAGTTTCAAAGATGGTATTTCACATTCAATCGTTAAAATTGCTTCGATACCATATACTAACTAGAAAGGTTTGAATCTCGTGGTAGACTTAACGGATGTCCAATAGGCCCATAACATTGAGAACAACATCATGTGCCAATTTGACTTATGAATTCCTACCATCCATCGAAGCATAGTAGTGATAACTTTGTTAATTGCTTCAACCTGGCCATTGGCATGTGGATAATAGGGGGTTGAGTTTTCATGGTGAAGACCCAACTTCTCAGTAAGTTCAGACATCATGAAATTATGAAAATGAATACCATGATCAGTAACGATGGATTGAGGGACACCAAATCTAGTAATGATATGATTGAATATGAACAACGTTGCATTTTTCACGGTATTATCAAATGTAGGCATCGCCTTGAACCATTTAGTGAAATAATCCACAGCTACAATAATGTATCCATGCCCCCCAGCCAAGTGAGGGTCACATGTCATGGAGTCAATGCCCCATTTAGGGAATGGACCAACGGAAACTATGAGGTGAAGAGGATAAGGGTGAGATCAGATCTTATTGTTGTAGGTTTGATAAGCATGTAATTTCTAGACAATAGTGATGCAATCCTTAAACAATGAAGGCCAAAAATAACCAGCTCGTAAGATCTTTTGGGCAGTGGCATACCCAGACATATGACCGCCACATGCTCCAGAGTGACAGTCATTCAAAGCTTTCTCAGCTTCATCATAGGTGAGACATCGTCAAAATATGGAATCAATACCACAGTGGTAAAGGGTATCACCAAGAATGATGTATTGACAGGCTTGATACCGTATACGACGATGATATGCACTAGAAAGATTAGGATGAAAATTTTGAGTCTAGAGATAGATGATAATATCTCCGTACCATATGTCATTAGAACTGATCAGAAAGAGGAATTCGTCAGGTAAGGGATTCTCTGCTACATTTTCTGTCTTAATAGAGGGAAGGTCACATATCAATTCGGCAAAAACCAAAGACTTCTTTGACTTGAAACGTTCAAACTCCAAATCAAACTCCTGGAGAATAATTATCCATTTAGAGTACTTGCCCCCCAGCAATTGTTGAATAAGGATATGTTGCATGGGGTTGCAATTGGAAGTGAATGTAGTTCTGCGTAATAAGATGTAGTGACGAAAACATTGAATAGCTTGAATAGTTTCCAAGGCCAGTTTCTGCACATGTAAATATTTGGTTTCAGTAGTCGTGAGACTCCTACTCTTATAGTATATAACATGTTCATCATGTGAATTATCCTCTTGGACTAAAGCCATAGCAATGGTAGAGTCCGAAGCAGCTAAGTACAGGAAATAATCTTGGCTATAGTCAAGTGGAAACAGCAATGGTGTATGGGTTAAGGTGAGTTTCAAAGCCTAAAAAGGTTTTTTTGTAGTATCATCCCATACAAAACAATAACCTTTCTTGAGAAGCCGAGAAAATCATTTCGTTAATTTAGCGTAGTTGGGTATGAATCGACGTAAAATGTTTTCCTTCCCTTTCAAACTTTGGAGTTGGCGTAGGGTGGAAGGAGGAGGTAGATTAAGAATAGCCTCAAACTTCAGGGGGTCTACCCAAATCCCATGTATAGACACGATAAAACCAAGAAGTCGACCAGATTCCACACAAAAAACACATTTGTGTGGATTCAAACGTATGCGATAATAATGACAATGGAGGAAAATGGCCCGTAAATGTGTCGGGTGATCTTGACAACGCATGGAATGCATCAGTAGATCATCTAGATAGGGTTGTACGATGTGCTTAATGTCATGAAAAGTGTAAGACATAGTGCACTGAAAAGTCGCACCAACATTTTTTAGACAAAAAGGTAGTTTTCGGTATGCAAAGGTTCCCCAAGGGAAAATAAAAGCAATCTTTTGTTGATCCGCTGGTAAAATATTGATTTGATTATAGCCAGAGAAATCGTCCATCAAGGAGAATATTTCACTCATGGCACAGTCATCAACAATCTGGTCAACGAAAGGGGTGGGATAATTGTCTTTGGGACAAGACTTATTTATATCCCTATAACCTACACAAATGTAGATCGTTCCTTATTTCTTGTTTACGGAAACAAGATTGGATACCCAATCAGTCAAAGCCACAGGATAGACAAAGCCAGCTTTAAGAAGTTTTTGAACTTCAAGCTTGATAGCAACAACTTTACGTGGATGTATTGGGTGAAGTCTCAGCCAAATGGGTTTAGTGTCGGGATAAGTTTTAATATCATGCACAACAATATCAGGATCAATACCAGGCATTTCCTCATAACTCCAGGAAAAACACCACAAAATTATTGAAAAAGGGATTTATAAGTGCGAACCTCATCAGTAGAACATGAGGTGTCGATATGAACATTTTCCATGACTATGGGTTTAATATATATGTCAAGAGAAATGGTAGGTGAAATGTTACTCAATCTCCCTTCATACAAAACATCGTGTGTTGACTCAGAAATAGAAGAAATAACAAAAATAGTCGACGAATTCGAAATCCGGTAGCTCTCTATGGTATCACGTTGTAGGAAGAGAATAGAATGATGATGCCCATCATCCCATGGGGTATCTTCCATAGACACGATTTTCATGATCATCTCATCAATAGGAAACATCATGTGAAACAGATCAGGAGATGTATCACAGAGAGAAGGAGGAGAGAGAGTTGTCGATTGAATAGATCGATAAGTTGATTCGACCGGACTTAAAGGCATTCGGTGGTCGTAATGAAGATAATCACTAGACCTAGGTACTATCCACGGGTCATATGACTCAGGGGTTTCATGAACAATAGTGGATATCTTGTTAATCGAAGTGACAAAAGGAGGAGGAATATCAGGTGGTGTAATAGGAAATGTACCCATCAAGGTTGAATCTTTTAAAAGACCCATGCTGACATTCTCGTAACCGGGAGGTGTTTTTGAAATAAAAGGTATGTTGGTAGTACATGAATTAGAATTAAATAAGGCCAGTTGATCGGCACTAATGACCTTTCCTTGGTGCGGGAAACGTAACACACGAAAAAGGGTAGACACAACTGTGTGCATAGAATCAATCCAACTACGATCAAGTAGAAGGTTATAATCAAGAGGTGCATCAAAGACCTCGACCTCGACATTGACAGATTTACCTTCTAACTTAATAGACAATGAAGGAAAAACATCATAAGGTTTAAACCCTGTACCATTAAAATATTTAAGAGTATTGTGTGACTCGGTAAGGGCAGGAGATCCAATAGCTTTCCAACAAGTAACGGACATAACACAAGTTGAGGCTCCTTCATTAATAATTGTTCGACAAATATTCTTGTTTTTGACAAACTTGGATTTGAAATGCTAAATCAGGAGGAAGCCTTGGAATATGATCTTCCAAGTCAAAGATTATTAAATTAGTATCGATAGGATCAATTCCACCAATGTCCTTTAACAGTTCCTTCCATTGAGTAGGAAAACTTTGAAGGACTTTGAGAGCCAACATCAGAGAGGGTTCTTGCGCAAGGTCTTATAAAATACTATAGTTTTGGGCAGCACATGCATGAGGATTAAATGAAGAATTTCGAACAATGCCCTTGGGAGGAGGACAAAGAACTGTGTTTAGGCTCGGTCATTCGAGATGAAGAGGATCGTTTGGAGGTGAAGTTGGTGGAGGAGGTTGAACCAATGGAGGTGGTATATCATCAACTTTATCTTTCGAAGGAGAATAATCTTTGGCTCGAGTTGCGATTGCAACTTTGTTCTTCTTGGAGTCACCAGTACACATAAGGACATAAGACGTGGTAGAGGGAGAAGGTTGGTCATGAATGACCAATTGGGCCTTCTACTAAAAAGGAAACGGTTGTGACAAGATGAGGGGTGTAGAAGGCTTCCCGGTCCCTTGCAGGAACTTAGTAACCTCAACACGTCATGGACAATCTTTCATATAATGATCATCACCAAAAATAAGAAAATGATAATGAGTTTTACATTTATCTTTGTCATCAACGTGATGTGTTTTGGGTTTCTTAGATTGTTGATTATTATTTTTTTTCTCCTTATTCTTACCCTTCCCTTTCTTTTTATTTTGATTTTTACCGGTAGGTTTAGATTGAACCGAAATTAACTTCATAAGTTTTACTAGAAGAAGGAGTAGGAGTAGGAGTATTTTGTACATTAGAAGTGGTAGACTTGGGATTGGTATGACTGGCTTGTGTAGACTGAGTCTTAGCATGAAAGGTGCCAATCATGCCATCAGTGGAATGAGAAGCTACTGGAGGTGTTTGGGTAGGATTCATAGAAGGACAAGGAGCATCAGGGATCAAATTGTAAAGTGTGCTCGTTTGTGAATAAACAAGATCTAGATATTGAGTGCGACTAATCGCTTACTCTTCAGTGAAAACAATACCCATGGAAACATCACGAGATATAGGCCCAATGAGCGATTTGGTAAACCACTCAGCCAACAATTGATCACGAAGGGGAACTTTGATTAAGCATCTTCTCCTCCACTCATGGATGTGATCATAAATATGAGTGGAAGATGATTGTTTAAAAGAACTAAAAATTTTGGTTCCTGTCTCATATCGAATTGGCAACTAGTAATGCATTAAGAAGGCCATTTATAGGGTATTAAAGTCATTAAAGAATCCTTGTGGTAACTCAATGTACCATTTGGCTGTCAAACCCATGAGATTTAATTGGAAAATTCGTAATCTTATAGAGTAATCCATCAATGAGTTGGACGAACACCAAAGATGGAAATTCATGACAAGATTATTCAGGTATTCTCCTGATCGACTGTCAAAATTAGGAATACCGTACGGTAATTTGGTTAGTATGATGGGACAATAAGGAGAATGTAAAATAGGATCATTCAAAATCCTAGATAAATCCAGTAAATCCAAAGTGGCTAGAAAAGGAAACTGTCTGTTCACTTGAGGAAACTAGTAGTTTTGAGGAGGCAGTCTCGTAGGTATACCAGTTAGACCATAAGCAGTCTGTAGGTAGTTAGACAGTCTTGACAGATTCTGTTGTGGAGGATTTTGATTAAGTAAATTCCCTTGGAAAGGAACATTAGACGGAAAATTTTGACCACAAGTAGGATTCATAGAACCTGGATACGATTGATCGAGATTAGGGGGTACAAAAGAATTAACTTGAGGATGTTTCCCCCCAGACGGTTCCATATGCCCTTGGAAAGGAAGATTCCAAGGTTGAGATTGTAACGCATGTATACTTTTTCCATAAACTAGGTTATGGCCTCCAACTTGAGGTATCCCCCCAAGCTGAGGTTGTCCTCCACCCTGAGGTTCACCTCCAATAGGAATCTGAAAACCATAAGTGACAGAATGACTGGTGCCTCCAACTGGATTGGATCCACTAGGGCCATGCCGACTAGATCCTCTAGACAAAGGTGGAGGAGGAACGTAAGGCCCTCCAGAGAGAACCTAGCTAGGCGTAGGAACAAAATGACTAGCAGCATTATATCTAGGAGGAACAAAAAGTCTATACCCTCCAGATGGATTATGGGCAGGAATAGCAATGGAATTATTCAAAGCATTATACCCAGGGGGAAGTGACGGATTTGATATAAGAGGAAGTGGTGTTCCAATAGGATCTCGAGTGATAACCACATTTCCTGTAGAAACAGTCATATCTTGTGGGATCATGGTAGAGTGGGCAATCTGGAGGGGAAGAATTGAGTGAGAATCAACCAACAATTGGTCTGAAACTATGAGGACATTATTGGTTGTGCCATTAAAATGATCTAAAGGTACCATATAGGTAACCAACTTCTCAGGAATTTGCGATGCCATATGTTGATTAGGACTCCTAAATGACTCACCCTGAAAGGGTGGATCGTCCACACCAGACTCTATTTGAGGTCCAGTAGGTATTTGAGTATAATCTTCAATAACAATTTCTCCCGATGAATTTAGCCGGAGCAGAAGTGGATCTTATCTAAGATTCAATAATAGGTTTTGGGGAAGCTGTAATTCCTCCAAAGAATCCAAAATAATTATGAATTCCTCTAAAGAATGTGAACTTCCAACCTCAGAGGCTACTTCGTTATTGATTGTTCCCTCAGGAGAGCCCTCTAGTGAGTTAGGAAGCAAAGGGAGGTAACCTTCCAGATCTTCCGGAGGTAGCCCTTGCATCCTACATGAACGACAAAGGTTGATGTTGGCCACACCAAATAAAGAACGAAACAAATATATGGCCAACTAGAGAAACAAAAAGCACTCACTAATAAAATCTAGAAATCAAACCAAGAAAACAAACCTTCTAATTCTGAAGTCACTAGTTGGTGATGAAATCTAACGTTGTGAAATTGAGACTAGAAGGGTCTGGGATAAAGTGGGCAGAAAAGTTATGTTGACGACTTGCTTAACAGACTTACACCCTGGTGCAAGCTCCCACACATAATCATGGGTATACCCTCCAAGGAGCCCAAGTGATTTTGGCCAATGTTGATTCCAGGTACTATGAAGACTTTCCCCTTCACAATCACCTCATGTAAATACACTAAAGAGATAGGCTACTAAGGTTACCAATTACAACAATGATGCCTGGGGAAACAGTCGATAGTCCAATCCATGCGTAAAGGCAGGGTATCTATCCCAAAATCAATTCGAAAGGCTCCCACACATAATCATGGGTATACCCTCAAGTGACCCCCAATAATACGTGCAATCTCTACACTAAGACCGACAAAGCAGGGTGGGTAACTCTGCCAATCCTAATGCGACCTCATGATTGACCCTTGTGTTAGAAGGGCTTCCCACGACAAAATGCAGCAAGTGGATTTGAACTCTCCCTATCACAAGATACTATTGTGTGTTTTGATGCTTTGGAGAGTGTGCCTTAAAACCTATACCAAATCACTATCCTATCTAATGTTGGTGAAGAGAATGTCTAGAAAATAAAAGTTGCTAATAAATTTTAAAATACGCTATATTTTAAAGGTTGTTGTTTACTCAAAAGGGAGATGGAAATGAAACTGATGACATATGTGACCTTGACCCAATAAAATGCAAGAAGAGATGGATATGAAATATTTCAATTAGATGCACTCTAATTATAGTAGGGATAAGGTATTTATCTTTGAAGTAAAAAAGCCACAAATCACAATTTCTCAATTTCTAATGAACAAAATTCCAAATAATCATAAGCTACGAAATTTTTAATTTTCTCTCTTAACCAATATTTTGAATGCAAGAATTTTCGCATGAATAATTACTAAAAATAACAATGGCTTCAATTCTTTCTTTCCCAAACGAAATCAGAGATTCAATGAAGAAACGAAAGCGTAATCCAAGAAAATTAACACAATCTCAACACAGTTCACAAATCAAACTCATAACATAGACAAAAATGAAAATGATTGGAAATCCTTTTGTCAAATGAAAACAAAAATATCTCTCAATCAATAAGCAATCTATAAATTAAAAACAATCCAAAACTTCAAACAAATCAAAGACCCTTTGTCAAACAAGCACTCGGATCAAGATCCAGAGATTATACCCTTGCGACAAGAATCAAAAGAAAAACTTGCAAAATTACAGAGATAAAACTTCCAATCTCTGAAATCCAATTAAATACAATATTCAAACTTATAAATCAATAAATCATTGGTATCAGAAGTTCATCCCAGGCAATTGAGGCAAAATTGGGTGGAAAAAAGAAAAATTAGCTCACTCCAACAATTCCTACAAGAATCGTTGCAGGCTACAGTGGAGCACAGTGCGATGATCTAGAGTCATCGCAGGCTACCAATAGGGTATAGTGCGACATCGTCACACTGGCTTGCACCAGCAGGGTGCGATGTCAGAGGGTCATCTCAGGCTGTCTATATAGTATAGTGCGATGATCTCTATAACTAAGGAAAAAATGGAAGAAAGACAAAAAAATATAATTGAACTTTCAGACCTAGGGAGTCTAGATGGACCACCCACAAACTCAGAGAATGAATTTATCCACAAGAAGGCAGGCTAAAAGAAAATAAGAAGCAAAAAAAAAAGAAAGGCGTATCCCCAGTATGGTATCCAATTTTGTTATCAGATTAATCTATAAGTGTAGACACAAATAGATCTCCCTAGATCCTACTGGAAACTAGAACAAAACATAACAGAATGCACACTTTGCCTTAAACTTCATCATCATGTAAACTAGTTTAATGAGTTACAAGTGGAATACCTTTTAAATGAAGCTTGTCCTCACTAGAGTTGTCTTTGTAGCTCCTTCCTTGAGTTTGCATAATAGAGTAATCCTTTCTAAGAATCACAAACCAACAACGAAGGAAAATAAAGATACATACATTCTAATGAAGTCTATGTATATGATCAAGGAATTATACAATAGAAGACAAGATGCTTATATAGGGAAGAAATGCATTACTGTATTAAGTGAATAGAAAGTGGAGAATACAACCCATGCCTTAATGTTGCAAGGTCCCCTTTCAATGGCTCTTTGCGTCAACACACACACCTTTGCTCCAATATCTTGAATGAAGAAGATCCACAATCTCACTTGAGGAATTAAAGAAAAGCTCTCAAGCATAATCTGAAGTAGAACTCTCCATATAATTCTTATCCTATTCAATCTTAGACTTTTCCATGAGATATCCCTCTTTATATAGTGTGAAAGAGATATGGATGAGAAGATTAGGATGATCCCACCAAATTAGAGAAGGGAGTAAGATTCAAACCAATTGGAGGCCACCTCATCTTCTAGAAGATCCCCTTCTAGAACATTCGTGAAATTTGACTTTTCCCAAGATTTAAGCATCGTCGTACCCTACACACTTAGCAGCATGCGACGAAGTCGCAGTATAGGTATAGTGCAGGATGCAATGATCAGGCATCATCGCACCCCATGTATTTAGCAGTGTGCGATGAACTTCCTTCATATGTTTTTTGGCGGAGGAAAGCAAATCACTTTTCCCATGGAGAAAGTCTCTTTTAATATTTTTAGAGAACATGAACACATGTTGTCAGGTGATCACTAAGGTGACCAATATAATTTGTAACAGAGAGATGTGAATATCCAACGCATTTCCATAGACAAGCAGATTGAATATATTCTCACCAAACCCCTAGAAAAGGGGAAATTTTTCTACTTCAGAGACAAGCTAGGAGTGGTGGAGAATACCTCCCTCGCTAAGAAGTAGTGTTGATTTTTTGTAGATTCGAGAGGTATTCCCATTAGAGGCCAACGTGTCGTGCATGTGGGAATTTTTGTTGGCACCATTTTTTACTTTCATTTCAATGAAATCGACCTATAAATGAGGCTATGACCTCATGGTCAAGTTGATGGAATTTGTGGGTTTGTGTGGGGGTGCCACACCCACAAAGAGGGTTAAGATATTCTAATTAATTGTTGAGTTTAGGAAGGTCTCCTCAACTCACTTATTGAACTCCTATATAAAGGAGAGATGTCATTGTGACATTAGATCATCATAGTGTGGCATCATGGAGTTAGCATAAGTGAATATACACTTGTTCTAAGGAGTGTGGAAATTTTTGCAGGGAGACTTCTACACCTAGGGGATCTAGCCTAGGGTTTCGGGATAAAAATATGAAAGTGAGGAAGGATGCATTTGTGAATAAAAATGAATTTCTAATATTATATGTGATTTGCAGGAGGACGAATCACATACATACATGGGTTGCAGAAGGAAAAATCGTGTATAGGGTATATGTGATTTGCAGTGGAGGAAACAACGTATGTTTGCAGGCTTCAAGTATGGTGAATCACATATCTGGTTGTTTGGGCATGTACATATCTGTAAATGATGACAGGTGATGTCAACAATACATAAAGGTGGTCTA
This sequence comes from Picea mariana, assembly GCA_032191745.1. Taxonomy (NCBI): domain Eukaryota; kingdom Viridiplantae; phylum Streptophyta; class Pinopsida; order Pinales; family Pinaceae; genus Picea; species Picea mariana. The sequence continues at coordinate 49,877 of JASDQU010309475.1, forward strand.
CAACATATTAGTGGGAAGAAGATATTTCCATATTATTGTTGAGGTTTGGTCTTTTGATTTGTATGGTTATTGAAGGAGAAGGTTGGCCTCTTATTTGATGACATTGTATTGGTTGAGAAGATTGGTTTTGTCCTCAGTCTCGATGACAATGAGAGAACTATTTTTTTCCTCGGATTTTAAGGATTAGATAAAGTTACAAAACATAATTATTATGTCTCTTTTGTATTGATGATTCATCTCTAATCTTGTTGTTTCCACAGCATATGTTTCCATCCAATAAGTTTAGTGTAAAGTTGTTCAGTGATATATATATCACTAGGAAGAAATTTTCAAATATGAAATTAGTCACATACAGTTGCATGTGAAAATTGACAAAATAGGTGGACAACCTCACCCTAAGCCAAAGTAAAACCCCCAAAAGTATACAGATTCTCTAATTTTCTCAACAAGCCATAAATATGTGATCATAAAGTGCATCCACATAAAAAGGGAAAGTTCTAAGTCACATGAGTGACCTCCACATCATCAAATCAATATCAAAATATCCCCAACATTCTCATGAAGTGCCACCAAATGAATTCATCCCTTCCTTATTCAATAAATTACTTTAAAAAAATTACAAAGGAGAGGGACATTTTGTCTTTTGACACATAGTGAGCATAGAGGATGTCCATGCAGCTGACAAGCACTCATCCATGCCTCAGAGAGGGTGACCAATGTCTCATAATCTGTGATATGCCTCAGAAAATTTGCAACTGAATAATCATGTGTAGAATAATCTTTGAAGGCCCAAGTGTGGTAGATATATAAAAAAGAGAGGGTCCATGTGGGAAAGGTGTTCTAAACCATGGATGTGACAACCCTTGTTATCACTGAAATTTCATCTGCACATGGCAACAAGAACTCCGCATCGTCAAACAGCAATGAAGTCATTCATGGCACTGAATTAATTTCACAGCATTCCAGAAGGGTCAAAAACTATACAAAGTAACCAAAAATTGAAGGGCGCTTTACAGTAGTTTGGTGTGCGTGCACATGCGCAGAACAAGAACGTACTATGCATGCATGCATGCACGACACACGGCTGTTAGCGCAAAAACCCGGGCACCTGCTAAATGGCGCATTTATTGAATTGGTCAGCCTCCCAACCACTTATGGACCAGCTCCCAATCTGATTTGACTCCCAAATCCGAGTTGAATATACAGGGTAGGCTGGTCAAAGACCTAATGAAGCCCTAAAGAGCCCCTTTTCACACTTTGAAGGGGTTACATAATCACCCAATGATCTGCTATAAAAAGCCATGAAGAAACATCATTTTCTCAAGGAATTTCATGTATTGTTATGCTGCTAAGATTTTTAAGGACTCACTCTTTGACAATAACACATTGGCAACATTGCATAGAGCCATTCACCTCTCC
>JASDQU010309475.1:51345-66703 GCA_032191745.1 Picea mariana
CATAGGTGCATATATTTCCCAAGAAGCAAACACTAAGTTTTGAGTATTGCGACTAGCGCCATCAGCAAAGACAATGTAGGGTATTGAAGACACTGACATATAGAAACCAAGAACAATGGAAGGTAAGCATTCAAAAGGTGGAACCAAAAAATGAAAAAGCACACAAGAGTATGATACACTAAAAATACACAACACTCATGCAAAAATGATTTAAGCATAGTACTTCTTCAAGTAAATCCCATTTATGGGTTCACTCAAAGGGACTCCATCATAATCTACCATCTCATAAGCTCATTTCTCCAACACTCGTTTCACAATATAAGAACCCCACCACATGGGCTTGAATTTACCAGCCCCTAGAAAATCATGATCTTTCTCGTAAAGAAGAACTAAATCACCTTCATAAAAAACAAGTGGTTTGACATGCTTGTCATATTGGGATTTAACACATTTTTTCTTAGTTTCAATAACTAAGGTGGCATCAGGACGAGTTTCATCTAATTGCATCAAATACAAAATACGTTCCTCTTCAACAGAGGTGTTAGGGAGAAGTTCGATGGCTAGTTTCAAAGATGGTATTTCACATTCAATCGTTAAAATCACTTCGATACCATATACTAACTGGAAAGGTTTGAATCCCGTGGTAGACTTAACGAATGTCCAATAGGCCCATAACATTGAGAACAACATCGTGTGCCAATTTGACTTATGAATTCCTACCATCCGTCGAAGCATAGTAGTGATAACTTTGTTAATTGCTTCAACCTGGCCATTGGCATGTGGATAATAGGGGGTTGAGTTTTCATGGTGAAGACCCAACTTCTCAGTAAGTTCAGACATCATGAAATTACAAAAATGACTACCGTGATCAATAACGATGGATTGAGGGACACCAAATCTAGTAATGATATGAATGAATATGAACAATGTTGCATTTTTCTCGGTATTATCAAATGTAGGCATCGCCTCGACCCATTTAGTGAAGTAATCCACAACTACAATAATGTATCCATGCCCCCCGACCGAGTGAGGGTCACATGTCATGGAGTCAATGCCCCATTTAGTGAATGGACCAACGGAAACTACGAGGTGAAGAGGATAAGGGTGAGATCAGATCTTATTGTTGTAGGTTTGATAAGCATGGCATTTTTGGAAAATAGTGATGCAATCCTTAAACAACGAAGGCCAGAAATAACCAACTCGTAAGATCTTTTGGGCAATGGCATACCCAGACATATGACCACCACATGCTCCAGAGTGACAGACATTCAAATCTTTCTCAGCTTCATCATAGGTAAGACATCGTCAAAATATGGAATCAATACCATAGTGGTAAAGGGTATCACCAAGAATGATGTATTGACATGCTTGATACCGTATACGACGATGATATGTACTAGAAAGATCAGGCTGAAAATTTTGAGTCTAGGGATAGATGATAATATCTCAGTACCATATGTCATCAGAACTGATCAAAAAGAGGGATTTGTTAGGTAAGGGATCCTCTGCTACATTTTTTGTCTTAGTAGAGGGAAGGTCACATATCAATTCAGAAAAAACCAAAGACTTCTTTGACTTGGCACGTTCAAACTCCAAATCAACCTCCTCGAGAATAACTATCCATTTAAAGTACTTGCCCCCTAGCAATTGTCGAATAAGGATATGTTGCATGGGGTTGCAATCGGAAGTGACTGTAGTTCTGCATAATAAGATGTAGTGACGAAAACATTGAATAGATTTAATAGTTGCCAAGGCCAGTTTCTCCACATGTAAATATTTGGTTTCGGTAGTCGTGAGACTCCTACTCTTATAGTATATAACATGTTCATCATGTGAATTATCCTCTTGGACTAAAGCCATAGCAATGGTAGAGTCTGAAGCAGCTAAGTACAGTAAATAATCTTGGCTATAGTCGAGTGGAAACAACAATGGTGTATGGGTTAGGGTGAGTTTCAAAGCCTAAAAAGATTTTTTTGTAGTATCGTCCCATACAAAACCATAACCTTTCTTGAGAAGCCGAGAAAACCATTTCGTTAATTCAGCGTAGTTGGGTATGAATCGACGTAAAATGTTTTCCTTCCCTTGCAAACTTTGGAGCTGGTGTAGGGTGGAAGGAGGACGTAGATTAAGAATAGCCTCAAACTTTAGGGGGTCTACCCGAATCCCATGTATAGACACGATAAAACCAAGAAGTCGGCTAGATTCCATGCAAAAAACACATTTGTGTGGATTCAAACGTATGCAATAATAACGACAATGGAGGAAAATGGCTCGTAAATGTGTCGGGTGATCTTGACAATGCATGGAATGCGTCGGTATATCGTCTAGATAGGGTTGTACGATGTGCTTAATGTCATGAAAAGTGTAAGACATAGTGCGCTGAAAAGTCGCACCAACATTTTTTAGACAAAAAGGTAGTTTTTAGTATGCAAAGGTTCCCCAAGGGAAAATAAAAGCAGTCTTTTGTTGATCCGCTGGCAAAATATTGATTTGATTATAGTCAGAGAAACCATCCATCAAGGAGAATATTTCACTCATGGCACAGTCGTCAACGATCTGGTCAAAGAAAGGGGTGGGATAATTGTCTTTGGGACAAGATTTATTTATATCCATATAATCTACACAAATGCGGATCGTTCCTTATTTCTTGTTTACGGGAACAAGATTGGATACCCAATCGGTCAAAGCCACAGGATAGACAAAGCCAGCTTTAAGAAGTTTTTCAACTTCAAGCTTTATAGCAACAACTTTACGTGGATGTACTGGGCGAAGTCTCAGCCGAACGGTTTTAGTGTCAAGATAAGTCTTAATATCATGCACAACAATATCAGGATCAATACCAGGCATTTCCTCATAACTCTAGGAAAAAACACCACAAAATTATTGGAAAAGGGATTTATAAGTGCGAACCTCATCAGTAGAACATGAGGTGTCGATATGAACATTTTCCATGACTATGGGTTTAATCTATATGTCAAGAGGAACGGTAGGTGAAATGTTACTCAAGCTCCCTTCATACAAAACATCGTGTGTTGACTCAAGAATAGAAGAAATAACAAAAATAGTCAACGAATTCGAAATCCGGTAGCTCTCTATGGTATCACGTTGTAGGAAGAGAATAGAATGATGATGCCCATCATCCCATGGGGCATCTTCCATAGAAATGACTGTCATGATCATCTCATCAGTAGGAAACATCACGTGGAATGGATTAGGAGATGTATCACAGAGAGAAGGAGGAGAGAGAGTTGTCGATTGAATAGATTGATAAGTTGATTCGACCGAACTTAATGGCATTCAATGGTCGTAATGAAGATAATCACTAGAACTAGGTACTATCCACGGGTCATATAACTCAGAGGTTTCATGAACAATGGTGGATATCATGTTAATCGAAGTGACAAAAGGAGGAGGAATATCAAGTGGTGTAATAGGAAATGTACCCATCAAGGTTGAATCTTTTAAAAGACCCATGCTGACATTCTCGTAACCGGGAGGTGTTTTCGAAATAAAAGGTATGTTGGTAGTACATGAATCAAAATTAAATAAGGCCAGTTGATCGACACTAACGACCTTTCCTTAGTGTGGGAAACGTAACACACGAAAAAGGGTAGACACAACTGCGTGCATAGAATCAATCCAACTACAGCCAAGTAGAAGGTTATAATCAAGAGGTGCGTCAAAGACCTCGACCTCAAAATTGACCGATTTACCTTCTAACATAATAGACAACGAAGGAAGAACATCGTAAGGTTTAAACCCTATACCATTAAAATATTTAAGAGTATTGTGTAACTCAGTAAGGGCAGGAGATCCAATAGCTTTCCAACAAGTAACGGACATAACGCAAGTTGAGGCTCCTTCATTAATAATGGTTCGACAAATATGCTTTTTTTTCACAAAATTGGATCTAAAATGCTAAATCAGGAGGAAGCCTTGGAATATGATCTTCCAAGTCAAAGATTATTAAATTAGTATCGGTAGGTTCAATTCCACCAATGTCCTTTAACAGTTCCTTCCCTTGAGTAGGAAAACTTTGAAGGACTTCGAGAGCCAACATCGTAGAGGGTGCTTGTGCAAGGTCTTCTAAAATACTATAGTTTTGGGCAGCACATGCATGAGGATTACATGAAGACTTTCGAACAATGCTCTTGGGAGGAGGACAAAGAACTGTGTTTAAGCTTGGTCGTTTGAGATGAAGAGGATCATTTGGAGGTGAAGTTGGAGGAGGAGGTTGAACCAATGGAGGTGGTATATCATCAACTTTATCTTTCGAAGGAGAATAATCTTTGGCTCGAGTTGTGACTGCAACTTTGTTCTTCTTGGAGTCACCAGTACACATAAGGACATAAGACGTGGTAGAGGGAAAAGGTTGGTCATGAATGACCAATTGGGCCTTCTACTAAGAAGGAAATGGTTGTGACAAGATGACAGGTGTAGAAGGCTTCCTGGTCCCTTGCAGGAACTTAGTAACCTCAACGCGTCATGGACAATCTTTCGTATAATGATCATCACCAAAAATAAAAAAATGATAATGAGTTTTACATTTATCTTTGTCATCAGCGGGATGTGTTTTGGGTTTCTTAGATTGTTGATTATTATTTTTTTCCTCCTTATTCTTACCCTTCCCTTTCTTTTTATTTTGATTTTTACCAGTAGGTTTAGATTGAACTGAAATTAACTTCATAAGTTTTACCGGAAGGAGTAGGAGTAGGAGTATTTTGTACATTAGAAGTGGTAGACTTGGGATTGGTATGAATGGCTTGTGTAGACTGAGTCTTAGCATGAAAGGTGCCAATCACGCCATCAGTGGCATGAGAAGCTACTGGAGGTGTTTGGGTAGGATTCATAGAAGGACGAGGAGCATCAGGGATAAAATCGTAAAGTGTGCTCGTTTGTGAATAAACAAGATCTAGATATTGAGTGCGACTAATTGCTTACTCTTCAGTGAAAACAATACCCATGGAAACATCACAGGATATAGGCCCAATGAGCGATTTGGTAAACCACTCAGCGAACAATTGATCACAAAGGGGAACTTTGATTAAGCATGTTCTCCTCCACTCATGGATGTGATCATAAATATGAGTGGAAGATGATTGTTTAAAAGAACTAAAAATTTCGGCTCTTGTCTCATATCGAATTGGAAACTAGTAATGCATTAAGAAGGCCATTTCTAGGGTATTAAAGTCATTAAAGAATCCTCGTGGTAACTCAATGTACCATTTGGCTATCGAACCCGTGAGATTTCATTAGAAAAGTCGTAATCTTATAGAGTAATCCATCAATGAGTTGGATGAACACCAAAGATGGAAATTCATGACAAGATTATTCAGGTCTTCTCCTGATCGACTGTCAAACTTAGGAATATCATACGGTAATTTGGTTTCTATGATGGGCCAATAAGGAGAATGTAAAATAGGATCATTCAAAATCCTAGATAAATCCGGTAAATCTAAAGTGGCTAGAAAAGGAAACTGTCTGTTCACTTGAGGAAACTAGTAGTTTTGAGGAGGTAGTCTCGTAGGTATACCAGTTAGACCATAAGCAGTCTATAGGTAGTTAGACAATCTTGAAAGATTATGTTGTGGAGGATTTTGATTAAGTAAGTTCCCTTGGAAAGGAACATTAGACGGAAAATTTTGACCCCAAGTAGGATTCATAGAACCTGGATACGATTGACCGAGATTAGGGGGTACAAAAGAATTAACTTGAGGATGTTTCCCCCCAGACGGTTCCATATGCCCTTGGAAAGGAATATTCCAAGGTTGAGATTGTAACGCATGTATACTTTGTCCATAAACAAGGTTATGGCCTCCAACTTGAGGTATCCCCCCAAGCTGAGGTTGTCCTCCACCCTGAGGTTGACCTCTAATAGGAACCTGAAAACCATAAGTGACAGAATGACTGGTGCCTCCAACTGGATTGGATCCACTAGGGCCATGCCGACTAGATCCTCTAAACAAAGGTGGAGGAGGAACGTAAGGCCCTCTGGAGAGAACTTGGCTAGGCGTAGGAACAAAATGACTAGCAAAATTATATCCAGGAGGAACAAAAAGTCTATACCCTCCAGATGGATTATGGGTAGGAATAGCAATGGAAGTATTCAAAGCGTTATACCCAGGGGGAAGTGACGGATTTGATCTAAGAGAAAGTGGTGTTTCAATAGGAGCTCGAGTGGTAACCACATTTCCTGTAGAAACAGTCGTATCTTGTGGGACCATGGTAGAGTAGGCAATCTGGAGGGGAAGAATTGAGTGAGAATCAACCAACAATTGGTATGAAACTATCACGACATTATTGGTTGTGCCATTAAAATGATCTAAAGGTACCGTATAGGTAACCAACTTCTCAGGCATTTGCGATGCCATATGTTGATTAGGAGTCCTAAATGACTCACCCTAAAAGGGTGGATCGTCCACACCAGACTCTATTTGAGGTCCAGTAGGTATATGAGTATAATCTTCAATAACAATTTCTCCTAATGAATTTAGCTGGAGCAGAAATGGATCTTCTCTAAGATTCAATAACAGGTTTTGGGGAAGCTGTAATTCCTCCAAAGAATCTGAAATAATTATGAATTCCTCTAAAGAATGTGAACTTCCAAACCTCAGAGGCTACTTCGTTATTGACTGTTCCCTCAGGACGGCCCTCTAGTGAGTTAGGAAGCAAAGGGAGGTAACCTTCCGTATCTTCCGAAGGTAGCCCTTGCATCCTACATGAACGACAAAGGTCGATGTTGGCCGCACCAAATAAAGAAAGAAACAAATATATGGCCAACTAGAGAAACAAAAAACACTCACTAATAAAATCTAGAAATCAAACCAAGCAAACAAACCTTCTAATTTTGAAGTCACTAGTTGGTGATGAAATTTAACATCGTGAAATCGAGACTAGAAGGGTCTAGGATAAAGTGGGTGGAAAAGTTATGTTGACGACTTGCTTAACGGACTTACACCCTGGTGCAAGCTCCCACACACAATCATGGGTATACCCTCCAAGGAGCCGAAGTGATTTTGGCCAATGTTGATTCCAGGTACTGTGAAGACTATCCCCTTCACAATCACCTCATGTAAAGACCCTAAAGAGATAGGCTACTAAGGTTACCAATTACAACAATGATGCCTGGGGAAACAGTCAATAGTTCGATCCATGCGTAAAGGCAGGGTATCTAGCCCGAAATCAACTCGAAAGGCTCCCACACATAATCGTGGGTATACCCTCAAGTGACCCCCAATAATATGCGCAATATCTACACTAAGACCGACAAAGCGGGTTGGGTAACTCTGCCAATCCTAATGTGACCTCATGATTGACCCTTGTGTTAGAAGGGCTTCCCACGAAAAAATGCAGCAAGTGGATTTGAACTCTCCCTATCACAAGATACTATTGTGTGTTTTGATGCTTTGGAGAGTGTGCCTTAAAATCTATACCAAAGAACTATCCTATATAATGTTGGTGAAGAGAATGTCTAGAAAATAAAAGTTGCTAATAAATTTTAAAATACGCTATATTTTAAAGGCTGTTGTTTACTCAAAAGGGAGATGGAAATGAAACTGGTGACGTATGTGACCTTGTCCCAATAAAATGCAAGAAGAGATGGATATGAAATATTTCAATTAGATGCACTCTAATTATAGTAGGGATAAGGTATTTCTCTTTGAAGTAAAAAAGCCACAAATCACAATTTCTCAATTTCTAATGAACAAAATTCCAAATAATCATAAGCTACGAAATTTTTAATTTTCTCTCTTAACCAATATTTTGAATGCAAGAATTTTCTCGTGAATAATTACTAAAAATAACAATGGATTCAATTCTTTCTTTCCCAAACCAAATCAGAGATGCAATGAAGAAACGAAAGCGTAATCCAAGAAAATTAACACAATCTCAACACAATTCACAAATCAAACTCATAACATAGACAAAAATGAAAATGATTGGAAATCTTTTTGTCAAATGAAAAAAAATATATCTCTTGATCAATAAGCAATCTGTAAATTAAAAACAATCCAAAACTTCAAACAAATCAAAGACCCTTTCTCAAACAAGCACTCGGATCAAGATCCAGAGATTATACCCTTGCGACAAGAATCAAAAGCAAAACTTACAAAATTACAGAGATAAAACTTCCAATCTCTAAAATCCAATTAAATACAAGCTTCAAACTTATAAATCAATAAATCATTGGTATCAGAAGTTTATCCCAGGCAATTGAGGCAAAATTGGGTGGAAGAAAGAAAAATTAGCTCACTCCAACAATTCCTACAGGAATCGTCGCAGGCTGTAGTGGAGCACAGTGCGATGATCTAGAGTCATCGCAGGCTACCAATAGGGTATAGTGTGACGCCGTCACACTGGTTTGCACTAGTAGGGTGCGATGTTAGAGGGTCATCTTAGGCTGTCTATATAGTATAGTGCAATGATCTCTGTAACTAAGGAAAAAATGGAAGAAAGACAAAAAATATAATTGAACTTTCAGACCTAGGGAGTCTAGATGGACCACCCACAGACTCAGAGAATGAATTTAACCACAAGAAAGCGAGCTAAAAGAAAATAAGAAGCAAAAACAAAAAGAAAGACGTATCCCCAGTATGTATCCAATTTTGTTATCAGATTAATCGATAAGTGTAGACACAAATAGATCTCCCTAGATCCTACTGGAAACTAGAACAAAACATAACAGAATGCACACTTTGCCTTAAACTTCATCATCATGTAAACTAGTTTAATGAGTTACAAGTGGCGTACCTTTTAAACGACGCTTGTCCCTGCTAGAGTTGTCTTTGTAGCTCCTTCCTTGAGTTTGCAGAATAGAGTAAGCCTTTCTAAGAATCACATACCAACAACGAAGGAAAACAAAGATACATACATTCTAATGAAGTCTATGTATATGATCAAGGAATTATACAATAGAAGACAAGATGCTTATATAGGGAAGAAATGCATTACTGTATTAAGTGAATAGAAAATGGAGAATACAACCCATGCCTTAATGTCGCAAGGTCCCCTTTCAATGGCTCTTTGCGTCAACACACACACATTTTCTCCAATAACTTGAATGAAGAAGATCCACAATCTGACTTGAGGAATTAAAGAAAATCTCTCAAGCATAATCTGAAGTAGAACTCTCCATACAATTCTTATCCTATTCAACCTTAGACTTTTCCATGAGATATCCCTCTTTATATAGTGTGAAAGAGATATGGATGAGAATATTAGGATGATCCCACCAAATTAGAGAAGGGAGTAAGATCCAAACCGATTGGAGGCCACCTCATCTTCTAGAAGATCCCCTTCTAGAACATTCGTGAAATTTGACTTTTCCCAAGATTTAAGCATCGTCGTACCCTACACACTTAGAAACATGCAACGAAGTCACAGTCCAAGTATAGTGCAGGATGCAATGATCAGGCATCGTCGCACCCCATGTATTTAGCAGGGTGTGACGAACTTCCTTCATATGTTTTTTGGCAGAGGAAAGAAAATCCCTTTTCCCATGGAGAAAGTCTCTTTTAATATTTTTAGGGAACATGAACACATGTTGTCAGATGATCACTGAGGTGACCAATATAATGTGTAACAGAGAGATGTGAATATCCAACACATTTCCATATACAAGCAAATTGCATATATTCTCACCAAACCCCTAGAAAAGGGGAAATTTTTCTACCTCAGAGACAAGCTAGGAGTGGTGGAGACTACCTCCCTCGCTAAGAGGTAGTGTTGATTTTTTGTGGATTCAAGAGGTATTCCCATTAGAGTCTAACGTGTCGTGCATGTGGGAATTTTTGTTGGCACCATTTTTTACTTTCGTTTCAATGAAATCAACCTATAAATGAGGCTAGGACCTCATGGTCAAGTTAATGGAATTTGTGGGTTTGTGTGGGAGTGCCACACCCACAAAGAGGGTTAAGATATTCTAATTAATTGTTGAGTTTAGGAAGGTCTCTTCAACTCACTCATTGAACTCCTATATAAAGGAGAGATGTCATTGTGACATTAGATCATCATAGTGTGGCATCATGGAGTTAGCATAAGTGAATATACACTTGTTCTAAGGAGTGTGGAAATTTTGGCAGGGAGACTTCTACACCTAGGGGATCTAGCCTAGGGTTTCGGGATAAAAATATGAAAGTGAGGAAGGATGCATGTGTGAATAAAAATGGATTTTTAATATTATATGTGATTTGCAGGAGGACGAATCACGTATATACATGGGCTGCAAAAGGAAAAATCGTGTATAGGGTATATGTGATTTGCAGTGGAGGAAACAACGTATGTTTGCAGGCTTCAAGTATGGTGAATCGCATATCTGGTTTTTTGGGCATGTACATATCTGTACATGATGATAGGTGATGTCAACAATACATAAAGGTGGTCTACAACATATTAGTGGGAAGAAGATATTTCCAGATTATTGTTGAGGTTTGGTCTTTTGATTTGTATGGTTATTGAAGGAGAAGGTTGTCCTCATATTTGATGACATTGTATTGGTTGAGAGGATTGGTTTTGTCCTCAGTCTTGGTGACATTGGGAGAACTATTTTTTTCCTCGGATTTTAAGGATTAGATAAAGTTACAAAACATAATTATTATGTCTCTTTTGTATTGATGATTCATCTCTAATCTTGTTGTTTCCACTGCATATGTTTTCATCCAATAAGTTTAGTGTAAAGTTGTTTAGTGATAGTTATATCACTAGGAAGAAATTTTCAAATATGAAATTAGTCACATATAGTTGCATGTGAAAATTGACAAAATAGGTGGACAACCTCACCCTAAGCCAAAGTAAAACCCCCAAAAGTAGACAGATTCTCTAATTTTCTCAACAAGCCATAAAAATGTGATCATAAAGTGCATCCACATAAAAAGAGAAAGTTCTAAGCCACATGAGTGACCTCCACATCATCAAATCAATCTCAAAATATCCCCATTATTCTCATGAAGTTCCACCAAATGAATTCATCCCTTCCTTATTCAATAAATTACTTTAAAAAAATTACAAAGGAGAGGGACATTTTGTCTTTTGACACATGGTGAGCATAGAGGATGTCCATGTAGCTGACAAGCGCTCATCCATGCCTCAGAGAGGGTGACCAATGTCTCAGAATCTGTGATATGCCTCAGAAAATTTGCAACTGAATAATCATGTGTAGAATAATCTCTGAAGGCCCAAGTGTGGTAGATATATAAAAAAGAGAGGGTCCATGTGGGAAAGGTGTTCTAAACCATGGATGTGACAACCCTTACAAAGCACAATCATATTTTACATAGAAAAATAATAAGTCAATATATAAGGCCTCGTAAATCATGTATCCTAGTAGATCCACCTTAGGATGCCCACATACCTACCCAAGTCATAAATTCCCAATGTCATAGGGATTTAATACCTCCAAAGGGGTAGTCAATAAAGAAATAAAATCAAGATCCCTAAGAATGGGGACTAAAATGACATGCCATGATCATCTACCTGAGGGGAACTAGGTGACCTCTAACCAAAACTTGTACATAAAAATCGTTTCATCATGGCCACATACAAAGAAATATTTGCACTTTATGCACGGAAGAGTGGTCACATATTGTGAAAAAATGTAGGTTACACTGTAGAGAATCTAGGGTGCAACATGTGCAAAGTATCATCATAATTCATGCATCCTCATTAATAATATCACATATTCTCATCCACAAGGTTCCAACTCATCATCAAAAGTTCTAGGTTGACTCATGCATGTATCTAATCAACATAAAGTGTGATGTCATCCTCAAATGTGTAACAACCAAGGTGGATACCATGATGTCACTCTGAGGGGGTTTTGATACTGCCCCATTTATGGTGGGGCAATGTGTACCTCCTGTTGGGTATTCATCACACCTTGGTGTGGAATAGGGTTTTACAACATGGCCCAGGGTGGTTGTTGCAAGTATTTTTGTGGGGCCTGCTGAGGGGTAGGCGACGTTGGAGGACATGGCACGTTCATGGATTCTTTCATCTGTCTGAAGTCATAAATTTGGAGACGATGGTGAATATAATGTCCATACTCACCGCAAAGAGAGCAACGGAAGTTCGTCCTGAGATTGTTGTTGTTTTTCTTCCCTTGGAATTTGCTTTTATTGTCCCCTTGGGGGTTCTAGTTACCTTGATTCTGGTTGCCCCCAGTGGGTTGGTTTTGTGGGGGGTTATTTCCACCTACTATCGGGTTATTATTGTTTTGGTTTTTTCCTTTCTTCTTGGAAGTATTCGACTAATGGGTTGGATTTACCGTATTCAACTATTCAAAAGTATGAATTTGTTGAATGGGAGAGGGCTGAACAAAGTTAACGCCAACATGTGGTTGTCCATGTGGAGGAGAAACTGACTATGTAGGACCAGGAAATGGAATGTATGGATTGTTTTGTGGCAATGATCCGTAGGGCTCATAGGAAGGTGAAGCGCTTTCACTAGTTCCTACGTTATATGTTGAGGTATAAGGGGAACTTTAACTTGGTTGAGAGGTCGGAAACGTCATGGGTGTCGGCGAGGGTCCACTCATGGGAGGGGGGGGAGAAATAGGATATGGTTGTTGGTAAGGGGTTGGAGGGTAATAAGATGGCCCTCCATATGGTTGCAAATATTGAGGTACACCATACATGGGTGATGGTTGGCTATAAGGATTGTGATGTGTCGTGGTACCAATCAACACATCTGCAACGTGAGACATTCCAGGTTTTTCCTGGCTAAATGGTACAAGTCTGGGTGCATCAGGTAACACTGTCTATAAGTAATATGACTAAGCATAGATAAGGTCAAATTGTTGGGCCTTTCTGATGGCTTCCTCTTCTGACTGAGGAAAAGTGGATGCTACATCCTTGGCAAGTATAGAGACGAGTGATTTTAGAAACCAATCGAGGAATTTCTCTTTGGTGGTTTCTTCTTTACACAAACTACATCATCGATGCCATTCGTGGATGTTGTCAGCAATATGCATAGCTGAGGTTTGTTTTCACTCAGAGAGCAATTCTAAACCAGTGTCATGACAAACTGGTAGTTGAAAAAAGGCCAAAAAGGCTTTGGCCAAGGATTCAAAAGTCACATGGGAACCTGGTTTTTTGTCCACATACCATTTGGTTGATGTACCAGTGAGTGTTCTTTGAAATAACCTTAAGCTGATGGAATCATCCATGATGTTGTTTGAAGAGCACCATAAGTGGAAGTTCATAACATGGTTGGTGGGATCTTCCCCCGGTTTTCCTTCAAATTTTGGAATATAGGAAGGTAGTTTCGTAGGCATATTGGGCTATGTGGGGTCATGCAAAATGGGATCATTCGTGAGTTTAGCCAAATTAGGAATTTTGAGAGACGCCAAGTATGGCATAGTGGATTTTTTGGAGGATTAGTTCCATCCATTGTGTGAGTAGGTAGTGGACATGACCCTTGAGAGGGATTTGGTGGGGTTGTACTTCTCCCTTGAGAAGAAGTTTTCCCCCCCACACCTCCTTTGGTAGGAGACCTAGTGGATGGATGTCCTTGGGAATTGGACCCAAGAAAAGTGGAACCAAGTAAATTTGATCCCAAAATAGTAGCACTCACGGGGGTGTGAGATGGTTGAGTCAGTGAGTTGGCAAGACTAGGGACTCCTCCTATAATAGGAGGGAGGTTTTGAAAGCATATGGAATGTGGGGATTCTATGGGTCCCCTATGATGTTCGAATAGAAAAGTGAATGTGCGCAAATGGTGATGAGAGAAACAAATGAACAAGATATTTCTATAATTTGGACCTTCATGAGATAATATAACTCACAATTGCATGTAGTCAAACGAGCATCATAAATAAATCAATTGTAAATAAGCAAACATGTGGGTAGGTGGATTTGTCTGCATGGGGGGACAAATAAAACAAATGATCGTGTCCTAAAATACGTATTGTTCTTCCTCTCAAATAGCATTGGACCTTCCAAGAGCACTCAATAGTGGGGTTTGAATCCATTGGAAGAGGAACTAGTGAAGGATGAAATCATCAATTATAATTAGGGATAGAGGGTGCATATCCCGAAAGAGCTAGCGATATTTCCCAATAGCCACACAAAATTTGATCAAGGTGCAATTGCAACCAACAATTTCCACTTGGGTAGATGTCCTAAATTTGGCCACTAAGTACCTCGGTCAAAGTGCGACATGTAGATTTTCGGCCTCAAAAATGGGTCACAAGTTGGATCCCTTCCAAAAGTTGGGTGACTCAAGGGGGGATTTACAGAACAACCGGACCTTGGCCTTCAATCCTTCATAGGTATCTCCATGCCTTATGGTGTAGGAACACTTGACTTGGAGGATTTGAAAGTTCCCTATTTGTCAACTTCTGATGTTTGAAAATGTGTGAACCAGATAATGGGGGGTTATTTGGATGCCTACCCCCGAGATCCTACCTAGACTGAAAATTTCTTTTGGCACCTCCTGTGGAGGAAAACTTAGTGATTTTTTAGAAAAAAATTAGATGTGGTGGGCTGAGAGATTGGGGGTGTGAACCAATATCGCTTGAATTAAGTGGGTGTGGATAATTTCCAAAGAAGTAGTGGAACGTTTCGGAATTCCTTTGGAGAAAACCTACTTCAACCTCCACAATTCAAAATGGAAATTATGTGAGTGAGGAGTGACTTTGTGTGTGAGCAAGTGAAAAAAGTGTGCCAAATTTTAATAAGTTAGGTGTGAATTTGCAACATGTGGACTTCTTGTGTTCCTTACAAATTTTTGTTACCTATCTTACTAAGTGTCATTGGTACAAACTTACAGAATTTTAAAATCTCTAAAGAAATAGCATGTGGAAATATGGATCCTTACCAATTCTTTAAACTCCCTAAATGTTGATTACACTAAGAAAGCTTAGAAAACTATCCTAGATTGCAAGCATGTGGGCATGTATGGGTCTGTTAATTTGATCTTTAAACTTCCCTAGTGAAGTAAACTTAAGAAAGCAATTTCAATAAACTATCCTAAATTTGCAACATGTGGGCATGTATGGGACCTGTTAGCACTAGAAGTCACCTCTAGATTGCAGCAGAGGTAAGCCCAGTACCCATCAGAGTTTAAATGTCACAGGTTGGTTTTAATGAGGTCTAATGGTACAGGCTCAAGAAAATATCGTTTTAACTCAAAAAAATGGACTGGTATGTGAAATAAGGGTGAGGTCTTGATCTAACTTCAATCAGTAAGTTGCAGTAAGGGTGAGTAGGGTGAATAACTAATGAGGGGAATGTGAAGGTCTACTATGGACATCCGGTCTTCCAGTAGCTGAAGAGGGAAAAGCTTCGAATATGAGATCCTCTTGTATTCAAAGTTTCAGGAAACTGAATGAAATTATAACCAAACTAAAATCAAACATACA
>JASDQU010309475.1:69687-84606 GCA_032191745.1 Picea mariana
ATATATATATATATATATATATATATATATATATATATATATCGGCCCATCAGGCCATCCGAATGTTTACATACAAAAAAATACATGTATCTGTCGGCCAATACAGCACCTCGGTACAAAAACTGGCTCACCAGCCTATCAACAAAAAGATATACATGATACATCAATCAGGGTGCCTCTATCGTACCCCCACCTACTCCTCCCTCAGGAGGAGGTGGTGGCCCACCCCCACCTGCCCCAGGCGATGGTGGTGGAACACCCACAGGACCCTCCTGCCCTGGCAACAGGCATCCACTAGTCATCGCGGCGAGCACAGCTGCTCGTTGCACTATACACTGCTCCAGGAACCCCTCGTCCTGGATGCATATCCACATGCCCTCAGGCACATCTTGTAACACCGTCTCCAGACGACGGCGTATATCATCAAAATCAACTCCGGCTATCGCCGAAGGAGCGTGTGATGGCCCCACACCAGGGTCATCGAACCAGTGCCTCCTCGCTGCCCTCTCGGGCTCTGCTGGTTTCCCTGTGGCCTCATCTCACTGACGTCTCTCTCCACGTGGCAGTCTCTCCGGCTCTCGCTGAACCGACACTCTTTGCATCTCCACTTCGCGCCCGCGAGGTGCCACATCTGCACATGCACCAAACAACAACAAATAGATCGTATCAGTATCTATACATATGGACTGATATCTCAAAAAATATAACATAAATCAAAACATACACAAAACTCAACATACCTCGATGGTAAAAAGCCTCCCCAGGAGGTAAAACCATGTTTGGGTCCCCCCGGAAGTCAACCCCAGCATAGGGGTACCGAAGTATCACTTGCGGCATCTGCCGCCATATCTGTGTCGCCTGCACTGTAAAGTAATGGCCACCTTCTCCACTACCGTGGCGAACCAAAATGGAAGACCACTGCCTCAATCGCGGCTCTCATGCCCCAGGCACCTCTAGTAAAACCCTCGGGCGCAGCATCGGCACCCTCTCCAAAAACCAGGCTACCAGGATAGAACCAAACACGAACTCTCCTGTACATGTGGACTGACATCGATCCAACTGCGCGATCATCCATGCATGTAGCATCATTCCCCATGCGAACCACTCACGGCCCACCACCACTCTCTCCAGCAACAGCAGTTGGCCACCACTAATCCGTTGGGTCGCAAGTGACCCATACACATGAACAATCATCATTGCTATGCAACGATGCGCTAGGGAATCTATACCACTAACACTCACTACAGTCCCATACATGTAGTTCTCGCCTGAGCAATATCGCTCAGCGATCATCACCAAAGCCGTGTCTCTCTGCAGCACAGGATCTGCCAGAAGAGGCGTTCCCCGAAAGGGGAGCCCAGTCAGAAAATATACGTCCTCCACCGCAGTGAAGGGGATCTTCTCTCCTCGCACGAGGAAGCAGTATAGCTTCGGACTCCACATCTGGAGCAGGAACTGTAGTCAGTACTCTTGTGCCTGTATCAACGGGCACTCAAAAAACTTTAGCAACCCACAGGTTGCTAAAGTCGCTCGCACCTCAGGCCCTACATTGGCCACAGCATCTCGCAACTGCGACCAGTCTCGCTCATGCCACTGAACAGCCATCACCACTGTTGGTCACCTACACACAAAATAGAGTCCTATATCAGCTTATGCAACCATCAAATGCTTCGAAAAGACTCATTTTTTACTCTTCAAACTTGCCTCAACGGCGCGTTTTTTTCACCCACAGGCGCGCACACATGCGTGCCTGTTCACTATACAGGCGCGCATATATGCGTGCATGTTCACTATACAGGCGCGCATATATGTATGCCTGTTCACTACATAGGCATGCTTCTGAGCGCGCTTGTCCATCATACAGGCACACACAAGTGCGTGCCTGTCCAACCCATAGGCGCGCACTTCTACGCGCCTGTTCAACTCGCAGGCGTGCCCCTAGGGCGTGCCTTAAATTCTCTCTCTCACGCACCCATGCACTCATATTCAGTGTACAGGCGTGCAGATATGCGCACCTTCCAATGAATCTCCTGCTCATGTGGGCCCACACCCCAGACAAATTCCCCTAATAACCCCTATACGGCCCCCCATACCTACCCTGCCCAAAAATTGGAAACCTATTTCTATGCAGGATGATCAGACCACTAACCTGATATTCGCAGCACGTCGATCGGATGCCTCATCCTCCCCGAATCACCAAATCTCCTCTGGAATCTGCTCGTCCAGTCACTATTGCAGCAGGTACAAATGAGGTGGCAATGTGGGCCCTACAGCTATATATAGGCCTTTTTCCAAACTTTCACTCACCATTCCGGGAGCCTAAGGTGTCCGTTTTTCAAACCATCTTCAGCCACGGGATCAGCATCCCGTCACCTACATTTCAGCAGTCCTTGGGTCACTTTTTATCATGAGCCTCCGGGGTTCCTTTTTTTCATTTCATGGTCAGGTACGCACGCGCAAAGTCACGTTTATCAAATACAAGCTCATATCGTTGATTCTCTTCAGATATTGTTCACTTTGGGTATTTGGTTGTTATGTGCACAGGTACTTGATCATCGGTCATCGACATCGTCCTTTTAGGTATATATTCAGCACTAGCATGTAGTCTCTCCTGCTGTATTGCATTTACATTTCCAGTCACACCCTCTGATATTGGCCTTTAGGATCCTCATTCCCGGCTCTGCAGTACCCACACCTCCATTTGCATCTTTGGTACTGTAACCCGATAGCATTCTCACCCACATGAGTTGTCCCATTCATAGCACCTTTTGGTACTTTTTGACACTCATGTTGTTCTTCATTACCCTTTAGGGATGGGAGTCCCAATAGTATTTTATCATGTCGTGAATTAGCCACATACTCCTTCTCTGCATTTTTCTAGCTTTCCCACATGGACACCCAGATTATCTCTTAATGGTTCTATTTTTTACCTGCACCTCCGCAGGATCATGAACCCTTCATTTCATCCACACTCAGTTTGCCCATCTGCGAACCTACCCTCATTTCACCTACCTCATACAGAAACTCACTAATGGGGTCCCCACCCTTCATCAGTTTTCCAAGACAATTCTGCCCTCCCTGGGGCACGCATTTCACACTGGGGCACCCGTTTCTGTATTTGTACATTTCTCCCCAAAATTATTCGTTATTTATTGTACAAACGCCTTTATTTCTAGTCATTACCTTTTCTTTTGTCGTCACTGTTGGCGACTTGCTTTCTTTTGGCCACACGCAACCCATGTCACCCTTGGTTGGAGCATTACTTATCATTTATCCTTGCCGGCATCGTCCATATCTTCAGAGTACTCCACAGGTCAGTTACCTCTTCCCTCTGAATTTGTTCACCTTGTCCCACCTCTGGCACAACTTATCCTCGGTCTTGTTGTCCCTCTGACTCTCGACCTTGTTACACGGTTGCGGCCACTATTTATCTCATACATCCTCCAGCCAAGGGCAGTCTTGAGTCTTCCCACTTCTTGACTTCGTCCATGTACCTCTGCCACTTCCTCACCTCAGTAGATTCCATGGAGCCCTTTGCTTCTGGGAGTCGCGTCCCCCTTTTGTCGACCTTAGAACACTTTTCCGGAAGGGCGACAATATCTTGATTCTCATTCTCTATTTTAATGAGAGATCTCGGACGGCATAGGGTGAAACACCATTGCTCCCTGCTGTCGTTGGCCCCCATAACATTCGACGCCAATACTTTCTCATGTTATGGTGGGTCTTACTTTGCGACTATTACAGTTCTTTTTGTCATTTGCCGAAGACCTCTGAACTTGGTAGGGCCATCAATGCCCAAATCATCGTCGCTGCTTATTACCGCTATCATTTCCTATTATTCAGAGTATGTTCCTTTGCAGAATTATCTTCTACCTTTATCATTACCGCCCCCGAGGGCGCTGCAGTTGTCTACACCAACACTTCTGTCATCTTTTTTCAGAGTTACATAACACAAGCATGGGGCATGCCTGCCTCGTTTGTACATATTTTTCTATTTTTCTGCACAACTCTCAGAAGGTCGGGTCCTACCGATTCCTTTTTCTCCAACGGATCGCTCTGAACGGTCCCACTATTGCTCTCTCTTACAACAACATTCTCAGTAGAAGAAACATTGATGAATTTCGGCTATACGTATGCACCTAACCTCATCCATCAGGGGGCATCTGTTATCACTGAAATTTCGTCCACACATGGCGACAAGAACTCTGCATCGTCAAACAGCAATGAAGTCATTCATGGCATTGAATTAATTTCACAGCATTCCAGAAGGGTCAAAAACTATACAAAGTAACCAAAAATTGAAGGGCGCTTTACAGTAGGTTTGGTGCGCGCGCACATGCACAGAACAGGAATGTACTATGCGCGCATGCGCGCACAATGCACGGTTGTTAGCGCAAAAACCCACGCACCTGCTAAATGGCGCATTTATTGAATTGGTCGGCCTCCCAACCACTTATGGACCAGCTCCCAATCTGATTTGACTCCCAAATCCGAGCTGAATCCACAGAGTAGGCTGGTCAAAGACCTAATGAAGCCCTAATGAGCCCCTTTTCACACTTTGAAGGGGTTACATAATCACCCAATGATCTGCTATAAAAAGCCATGAAGAAACATCATTTTCTCAAGGAATTTCATGTATTGTTATGCTGCTAAGATTGTTAAGGACTCACTCTTTGACAATAACACATTGGCAACATTGCATAGAGCCATTCACCTCTCCATTGAGTGGATGTGCTAGGAGTTCTTTCACTATCATTTTCAATTTTCTTATTGTAAGGAGAGCAAGTTTGTGAGGGCCTCAAGAGCCTTCCTTTGGGGGAAGAAGGAACCACGGTTCTCTTCCTTCATTGTGCTTTGATTTCATCAATTGACCAGCTCAAAAACATTGGTGATATTGGTCTTTTTGTGTTTGTTATTTCTTGATCCATATGCTCATAGTTCTAGTTTGTTTTAATTTGATTCTTGCTTATAGTCTTGTCTTGTATTCTCTAACTCTTTCTTCCACAGCTGTCATGCTCTGCAAGACCCAACAGGGCATGTAAGCACCCTCGATTTTCTCACCAAGTGACGAATTGGGTGCAAACAACCCTTACAAAGCACAATCATATTTTACATAGAAAAATAATAAGTCAATATATAAGGCCTCATAAATCATGTATCCTAGTAGATCCACCTTAGGATGCCTACATACCTACCCAAGTCATAAATTCCCAATGTCATAGGGATTTAATACCTCCAAAGGGGTAGTCAATAAAGCAATAAAATCAAGATCCCTAAGAATGGGGACTAAAAGGACATGCCATGATCATCTACCTGAGGGGAACTAGGTGACCTCTAACCAAAACTTGTACATAAAAATCATCCCATCATGGCCACATACAAAGAAATATTTGCACTTTATGCATGGAAGAGTGGTCACATATTGTGAAAAAATGTAGGTTACACTGTAGAGAATCTGGGGTGCAACATGTGCAAAGTATCATCATAATTCATGCATCCTCATTAATAATATCACATATCCTCATCCACAAGGTTCCAACTCATCATCACAAGTGCTAGGTCGACTCATGCATGTATCTAATCAACATAATGTGTGATTTCATCCTCAAATGTGTAACAACCAAGGTGGATACCATGATGTCACTCTAAGGGGGTTTTGATACTGCCCCATTTATGGTGGGGCAATGTGTACCTCCTGTTGGGAATTCATCACACCTTGGTGTGGAATAGGGTTTTGCAACATGGCCACGGGTGGTTGTTGCAAGTATTTTTGTGGGGCCTACTGAGGGGTAGGGAACCTTGGAGGACATGGCACGTTCATGGATTCTTTCATCTGTTTGAAGTCGGAAATTTGGGGAGAATGGTGAATATAATGTCCATACTCATTGCAAAGAGAGCAACAGAAGTTCATCCTGAGATTGTTGTTGTTTTTCTTCCCTTGGAATTTGCTTTTATTGTCCCCTTGGGGGTTCTAGTTACCTTGATTCTGGTTGCCCCCAGCGGGTTGGTTTTTTGGGAGGTTATTTCCACCTACTATCGGGTTATTATTATTTTGGTTTTTTCCTTTCTTCTTGGAATTATTCGACTGATGGGTTGGATTTACCGTATTAAACTATTCAAAAGTATGAATTTGTTGAATGGGAGAGAGCTGAACAAAGTTAACGCCAGCATGTAGTTGTCCATGTGGGGGAGAAACTGACTGTGGAGGACCAGGAAATGGAAAGTATGGATTGTTTTGTGGCAATGATCTGTAGGGCTCATAGGAAGGTGACGCGCTTTCACTAGTTCCTACATTATATGTTGAGGTAGAAGGGGAACTTTAACTTGGTTGAGAGGTCGGAAACATCATGGGTGTCAGCGAGGGTCCACTCATGGGAGGGGGGGAGAAACAGGATATGGTTGTTGGTAAGGGGTTGGAGGGTAATAAGATGGCCCTCCATATGGTTGTGAATATTGAGGTACACCATACATGGGTGGTCGTTGGCTATAAGGATTGTGATGTGTCGTGGAACCAATCAACACATCCGCAACATGAGACATTCCAGGTTTTTCCTGGCTAAATGGTACAAGTCTAGGTGCATCAGGTAACACTGTCTATAAGTAACCTGACTAAGCATAGATAAGGTCAAATTGTTGGGACTTGCTGATGGCTTCCTCTTCTGACTGAGGAAAAGTGGATGCTACATCCTTGGCAAGTATAGAGACGAGTGATTTTAGAAACCAATCGAGGAATTTCTCTTTGGTGGTTTCTGCTTTACACAAACTACATCACCGATGCCATTCATGGATGTTGTCGGCAATATGCATAGCTGAGGTTTCTTTTCACTCAGAGAGCAATTCTAAACCAGTGTCATGACAAACTGGTAGTTGAAAAAAGGCCAAAAAGGCTTTGGCCAAGGATTCAAAAGTCACATGGAAACCTGGTTTTTTGTCCACATACGATTTGGTTGATGTACCAGTGAGTGTTCTTTGAAATAACCTTAAGTTGATGGAATAATCCATGATGTTTTTTGAAGAGCACCATAAGTGGAAGTTCATAACATGGTTGGTGGGATCTTCCCCTCATTTTCCTTCAAATTTTGGAATATATGAAGGTAGTTTCATAGGCATATTGGGCTATGTGGGGTCATGCAAAATGGGATCATTCATGAGTTTAGCCAAATCAGGAATTTTGAGAGACGCCAAGTATGGCATAGTGGATTTTTTGGAGGATTAGTTCCATCCATTGTGTGAGTAGGTAGTGGACATGACCCTTGAGAGGGATTTGGTGGGGTTGTACTTCTCCCTTGAGAAGAAGTTTTCCCCCCCACCTCCTTGTGTAGGAGACCTAGTGGATGGATATCCTTGGTAATTAGACCCAAGAAAAGTGGAACCAAGTAAATTTGATCCCAAAATAGTAGCACTCACGGGGGTGTGAGATGGTTGAGTCAGTGAGTTGGCAAGACTAGGGACTCCTCCTATAATAGGAGGGAGGTTTTGAAAGCGTCTGGAATGATGGGGATTCTGTGGGTCCCCTATGATGTTCGAATAGAAAAGTGAATGTGCACAAATGGAGATGAGAGAAACAAATGAACAAGATATTTCTATAATTTGGACCTTCATGAGATAATATAACTCACAATTGCATGTAGTCAAATGAGCATCATAAATAAATCAATTGTAAATAAGCAAACATGTGGGTAGGTGGATTTGTCTGCGTGGGGGGACAAAAAAAACAAATGATTGTGTCCAAAAAGACGTATCGTTCTTCCTCTTAAATAGCATTGGACCTTCCAAGAGCATTCAATAGTGGGGTCTAAAGCCACCGGAAGAGAAACTAGTGAAGGATGAAATAATCAATTATAATTAGGGATAGAGGGTGCATGTCCCGAAAGAGCTAGCGATATTTCCCAATAGACACACAAAATCTGATCAAGGTTCAATTGCAACCAATAATTTCCACTTGGATAGATGTCCTAAATTTGGCCACTAGGTACCTCGTTCAAAGTGTGACATGTAGATTTTCCGCCTCAGAAATGGGTCACAAGTTGGATCCCTTCCAAGAGTTGGGTGACTCAAGGGGGAATGCACAAAACAACCAGACCTCGGCCTTCAATCCTTCATAGGTATATCCATGCATTATGGTGTAGGAACACTTGACTTGGAGGATTTGAAAGTTCCCTATTTGTCAAAATCTGATGTTTGAAAATGTGTGAACTAGATAATGGGGGGTTATTTGGATGCCTACCCCTGAGATCCTACCTAGACTGAAAATTTCTTTTGGCACCTCCTGTGGAGGAAAACTTAGTGAGTTTTTAGCAAAAATTTAGATGTGGTGGGCTAAGAGATTGGGGTGTGAACCAATCTCGCTTGAATTAAGTGGGTGTGGATAATTTCCAAAGAAGTAGTGGAACATTTCGGAATTCCTTTGGAGAAAACCTACTTCAACCTCCACAATTCAAAATGGAAATTATGTGAGTGAGGATTGACTTTGTGTGTGAGCAAGTGAAAAAAGTGTGCCAAATTTTAATAATTTAGGTGTGAATTTGCAACATGTGGACTTCTTGTGGTCCTTACAAATTTTTGTTACCTATCTTACTAAGTGTCATTGGTACAAACTTACGGAATTTTAAAATTCCTAAAGAAATAGCATGTGGAAATATGGGTCCTTACCAATTCTTTAAACTCCCTAAATGTTGCTTACACTAATAAATCTTAGAAAACTATCCTAGATTGCAAGCATGTGGGCATGTATGGGCCTGTTAATTTGATCTTTAAACTTCCCTAGTGAAGTAAACTTAAGAAAGCAATTTCAATAAACTATCCTAAATTTGCAACATGTGGGCATGTATGGGACCTGTTAGCACTAGAAGTCACCTCTAGATTGTAGTAGAGGTAAGCCCAGTACCCATCAGAGTTTAAATGTCACAGGTTGGTTTTAATGAGGTCTAATGGTGCAGGCTCAATAAAATATCTTTTTAACTCAAAAAACTGGACTGGTATGTGAAAGAAGGGTGAGGTCTTGATCTAACTTCAATCAGTAAGTTGCAGTAAGGGTGAGTAGGGTGAAGAACTAATGAGGGGAATGTGAAGGTCTACTATGGACATCCGGTCTTCCAGTAACCGAAGAGGGAAAAGCTTTGAATATGAGATCCTCTTGTATTCAAAGTTTTAGGAAACTGAATGAAATTATAACCAAACTGAAATCAAACATACATCACAATACAGTTACAACAACTTGGTTGGATCATCCATGCCCGAGCCATTCAGTATCAGAGGTGAAGAGACGGAAAAGAAGTTGATTGTCATTAAACAAGAAGTCTCATACTACAATGAACCATGGGCTTCATTGAAACTTTATAATATGGGAGCGTAGCTCAACCATTGACCCTCACAAAATATGAGAATGACTCCTATATACTTCGAGAAAAACCACAGAAGTGTGCCCAAGTCTTTGCATTGAAGACATCACGTCTGCATGCTTCCTAGCAGACTATACATGCAGTCTCCTATCAGAAGTGAGCTCTGTTAGACGCAATCACGCTTCACAATGGACCTGTAGATGAATCGACTTGCTGACAATCCTTTCTCAAGATTTATATTTATGGTGGAAACGATGTTCAACCACCACCACCTGCTTCAATAACTGCTTCATCGAGATTGGGAAGGCCCAAGTCAACTTTGCACCTATAGGACATGACGACCTCTTCATTCCGCCATTTGGATCTATGTTGGAAGCTCATGGGGAGACTAATAGGAAGATGTGGACAAGGATATGGTGAGGAGATTGGCGTTATAGGCATGGAAAAATGGACAAGAGATGGCCATGTGGACAGACGTAGTGGCAGAAAGGTGATTGGGAAAGCATGGGTGTCAAAACGCAGGCGCTGAGGTGTGAAAGTGTCAGGGTGATGTGGCACAGGAGAGGATTCGATGGTAGAGGGATGTGAGTGGTTGGGAGGAAACATGACCACATGAAGGAGGTGACATGGGGGACACATGTTGGGAAATGAGAGGGGCGAAGTGGAAAGGGAGGTGATAGGCCGGGATGACGATGAGTGGAGTACAGGTGAAGGGAGTGGGAGGCGTGAGATAAATAGGGAGATGTGACAA
This sequence comes from Picea mariana, assembly GCA_032191745.1. Lineage (NCBI taxonomy): Eukaryota > Viridiplantae > Streptophyta > Pinopsida > Pinales > Pinaceae > Picea > Picea mariana. The sequence goes on from JASDQU010309475.1 coordinate 79,780, forward strand.
GTGGAGAAGACAGATGAGTGGGGAACAGGTGTCGGTAGGAGGGAAAGTAGTAAGCAGGCTAGCTCGGAGGGGGGGGTAGTGGTAAGTAGTTTAGAGTGGGGTGTCTGAGTTAACGAGAACACACCACGATAGTGGGGGGCCCATGCGGGGAAACCATTTTCTCAGGACCCCACCCATTAAAGGTAGAATGTCGAGGGGGGGTCTGATATGGATCTTGAGCCATATATTTAAGCACGCAGATCTCAGTCGCCCAGATATAGTGCTCCTTAGCACAATGCACCCGAGCACCAAACTTAGGATAAACAGTAAAAAGTGGGTTTTTAGCCCCCTCTTTGTCATTTTTTTCACCAGAATGCCTCCTACTAGGAAAAACACCCCACGATCAATGATATGTGTTAACTTTAGTCTCCATGGGAGATGGCATGCTCCCTATGAGATGCCAAGAACTTGCAGCTTCAGTCGCCTTATTATTGGGTTGTGGAGTCACCTATAAAATGAAAACAAAAAGAAAAACAATATTTACAAAGATATGGGAGCCACTCATGGCTCAAGTAAATAATTTCTTCAGAAAATGCCCGTTTACAGGGCCACCAAAAAATTCATCACCCTTCAAATTCTGCAATCTGTAAGTGTTATTTTGACATATCTCAAAGATTTTGAAGGGCCCAATCCACAGGGCTTCAAATTTGTTGTGCTTTCCTCTGTCCTTCTTGGGTGCATCCCATTTTAGTACTAGATCTCCCAACTGGAAATATTCCTTTCTGTTCTTCCAGTCAAAATCTCGCTTGATCCTCTGCTAGTAGTCGTGTGTTATGTCCAGATGTTGCTCTCTTGTTTTTTGCACTTCGACTAGCTGTAGAATCCTTTTGATCATGTCATTAGGCTCTCCTTGGAAGTCCTGAAAGAATTTTTCCACTGGAAGGTAAAGTTGAGAAGGAAATATGGCCTCAACTCCATACACAAGTTGAAAAGGAGAGACACCAAGAGACCTCTTTGTTGTTACTCTATGAGCCCACAGAGAAAATTTGAGCTTTGAATCCCATGCTTTCTTGTTGTCCTCTAGCAATCTTTTGATAATAGTTATGAGACTTTTGTTAGAGGACTCTACCAATCCATTCCCTTAGGGGTAATAGGGGGTAGAGTGAATCAATGCAATCCCAAACTGCTCACAAAACTTGATCAATGGTTCATCTTTGAAAGATGCATCATTATCAGTGATGATTCTGTTTGAGCAACCAAACCTTGCCATGATATCTTCCATAAAACCAATGATTACTTTGTGAGAAGCACTCCTTGTGGGGATAGCTTCTATCCATTTGGTGAAATAATCTGTTGCAGTTAAGATCCACCTGTGTTGACCACTTGAAGCAGGATGAATTTCCCCAATAAATTCCAGGCCCTATTGTTGAAAGGGTCCTGAAGCTACCACAAGATTCAATGGAAAAGACTTGAGTTGTTGCTTCCCAGAGAATTTATTACATTTAATACAAGCCCTGATTTTTTCACAGACGTCAGTGAATAGAGTAGGCCAGAAGTATCCATCCCTGAGAATTTTATAGGTCGTGGTTCTCCAGAAGTGATGCCCCCCACACAGGCTATCATGAAAATCAAACATAATCTTTTGGGCCTCCTATGGGTATAAACATCTTAAAAGAACTCCTAGAGGGTATTTCCAATACAAGACTCGATCAATAAGGCAATATCTAATTGCTTTGAGATTTAGAGATCTTGCCCTGCTTTTCCCCATTCCATCAAAAGGCCTTAACTCTTGTAGAAAAATTATAATGTCTTTGTACCAAATGCATTCTACCAATGGAGGGCTCTCCTGAGGACTTCTATCAGACAACTCAACTTACTGATTCTCTGATCAAGCATTGATGTTGTTAATCCCTGAAGCTTTGCAATAAGACTCGGCCAATAGCTTGGCTAAACCTTGGCCTTTAATTAGTTTGGTGGGTTTTATTTCCAAATCAAATTCAAGGATTTTGGCAATCCACTTTCTCCTTCTTTCCTCTATGTCAGGCTGAATGAGAATGTCCTTCACAGAAGCTGAAAGAACATATGCAATAATTTTTTAACACAGAACATAGACTCTAAAAGCTTTGAGGGCTTTGACCAAAGCATAGACCTATTTTTCCATGATGTCATATTTGATCTATGCATCTCTCAATGTCTTACTAAAAAAGGAAATATGATGCTCCATCCCTTCAACGTTTTTATGCAATAAAACAGCTGCCACTGTGTCATAAGAAGCAAAGGAAAAAATCTGAAAATCCTTGAAATAATCAAGACTGATTAGCACAAGTGCCTCAGTCAATGCTTTCTTGATTTGGTTGAAATAATCTCTGAACTCAGCAGTCCATTTTACTTCATTCCCCTTCCTGAGCATGGTTGTAATATGCTTTACCAATTTAGCAAAATTCAAAACAAACCTTCTTAAAAAAATTATTTTTCCCAAGAAAGAATAGACTTCCTTCTTGGATCTGGGAGGCGACAAAGTTTGGATAGCTTCTACCCTTCTTGGATCAATCCAGACCCCCTCGGTCGATACTATGTGCCCCAACAATTTTTCCTCCTGCATGGCAAATAAATACTTCTTGGGATTTAGGGAGAGACCAAACCTTCTACATTTCAATAAGACCCTTCTTAGATGACAACAATGTTCTTTATCAAATTTGAAAAAAACTATTATGTCATCCAAATACATGACCACAAATTTGTCTCTTTCTCCAATAAAGGCTATATCCATGGATTGTTGAAAGGTTTCCCCTGCATTCATCGATCCAAAGAGCATTTTGGCATACATGAATGTGCCCCAATGAGTGGTGAAGGTTGTCTTTTATCTGTCTTCAGGAAGGACAGAGATCTGATTGTAGCCAGAAAAGCCATCAATCATGGAAATCTTGGATGCACCTATCACTCTCTGTAGTATGTGTTCCATCTTTGGCAATAGGTAATTGTCCTTCTTAGATATTTTGTTCATGTTCCTGAAATCAATGCGTCTGATTTCTCCACTCTTCTTTCTTACTAGGACTAGGTTGGCTACCCATTCAGAATACCTCAACAGGACAATGATTTGGGCGTCCAACAGCTTCTTTACTTCCATTTCCATAATAAGCAACATCATAGGATTTATTTGTCTTAATTTCTACCTAAATGGTTTGGCCTCCTCCTTCAATGGGATCTTATGCTCAATGACACTTGTGTCATATGTTCTGAGGTCTTCATAGGTCTAGGTGAACACATCAGCAAACTCTCTTAATAACTCAACATACTTGACCCTTTGCTCCCTCGACAAACTTCCTGACAACTTGACAAATTTTGGATTCTTCTCTGTGCCAATATTGGACTCAGCTACATCACCATCATCATTTGAAACTTTACCCTTTACCACCACATCATTTCTGTCAAATAGTATTTCCAAAGGAACTAGTCCCTTTGGGATGTGCTTGCTAGGAAATTGAACAATATGATGATTAGCAATTTTGTTCATAAAGACATCAGCATGAGGATTTATTTTAGAATCAGGATCTTGATCAATGTGTAATGCAGAAAACTCATCAATAGTCTCCAGGAATATTTTCTTCTCCAGATCATCCTCAAACACTTTCCAATGTTTGACATTGTCAGATACATAGGGTCGATATTTCACTTCTATATCATACCTGAGCTTAGGTGGTAAAGGGACCCTAAAATTACTTGTTGAGATAGCCAAAGAGTTTGCCGTGGCATTTTCTTCTCTTGGAACAAACAAATGTTGAAAGCCAAGAAAAAACTGTCAACCAAATCACACACTTCATTTCTATACGATCTTAGCCTAGGATGCTTAGCTTGATAAATATTTCTGATCTATTGGACAAATAATCAGCATCCCCAAATACTAATATCTCTTCAATCCCCATGTCTTTTGCAGCCCTCAAACCCAAAACAAGAGCTTCATATTCTGCCACATTATTGGTAGTTTTTAATTCTAACTTGTATCAAAGAGATATAATTTCTTGAATAGGTGAAACAAATACCACTCTAGCACTAGCACCTTCTCTATAAGAGGCTCCATCAAAAAACATTTTCCAAACAGAGGTAATCAGAGGAGAATCTTCACAGGGAGAAAGGGACTGCTTTCTGATCTCAAAAGGGGGTTTAGGGGCATCAGTGAGCTGCAACAAGATGGAGCCCAAATCAGTATCAAGAGAAAAAATAGGATGGTTGATGGGTTCTGCTTCATCACTAATAATGTAGGCCAACTGAGCTTCTCTGTGCAGTCTTCTATGCTCCCCCCCAAACACATGAATAGTAGCATATGTGAGGTCCATCTGCAAGTTGTTGTTGGGTATTCTACCCTACGGACTAATAAGCTAGGGCTCTAAGCTTATACGCAGATCATGACCCTCAAGACTTAACTTTTAACCTTCTACCCAAATCTGAAACCCCTTTCTTCACATGCATACAAGAGAAGAATAAACCAACCTTTTTCCAGACGGCTGAAGTAGATCCTCTGTTGAGCTTCTTATCCCCTTGCTACTGCTGCTCCTTCCAAAAGCTTCCCTGCAAACAAGACAAGACTATGCATGCATGCTACTGATCTATTATAGGGTTAGAGATAAAACATAAATCAAATTACATAGATGAGACTCATGTATGCGGGACAGGAAAAGTATCTTTTCATTAACTTCAATATGAACCAATTTACAATGATTTCTGAGGCCGGTCACCGTTCCACGATCTTGATCCTGGGCTCTTCCTCTTCTTTTTGTCCTCCAACTACTGCTTCTTGAGTTTCTCCTAAAGCTTGAGGCAAGGCTAAAGGGTTGGGACAAAACTGGCTTG